>BSQW01000006.1:0-65075 GCA_030161315.1 Eutrema japonicum | reverse complement strand
GGGAACAACAATCTCCAAATTCATCACAAAGTTTGACAAAAAACAGTCTCATTCATCGCATGTGTACGTTGTTTCTCTCGAGGGAACAAAACAATAAGGTGGGTCAAAGAAAAAAAGTTACTAAAGTTACATGTCTTATCGAAAGAATCAGCAGTAGAGTGGAGCTTACGCTTTTAAGAAACGAATGCTAGAACGTATGTCGCTCCTTCCCTCTAATGTGATGCATTCCATAACTACGTATTTCGTTCGAAATGAAGCTCTTTCAGTCTTGGCATAGTGTTGTGGAACATAATGAGTGAATTTATTGGATTCTGTTATTAAAGACTATACTTAGCTCTTACGGTATATCTAAGTAGAGGTCAAAGTTTAAACACGACCACGGTTACGGTTAATGCGGTTAATGTTATTTAACCACCGGTTACGGTTAGATTTTTTTTTAACTTTAACCTTAACCGTTTAATATACGGTTAAAACGGTTATATATGGTTAAATACGAGTCCGGTTAATACGGTTACGGTTAGATACGGTTAAAGTTACCTGATGACAATATATGGTTAATTTCATGATTTATAATTAAATAATTATAAATTTGATAAACTAGAATAATAAAAAATAAAAAATTTATTAATATTCTTTTTCTAATTTTTTGTTGGTTTGTTTATATTTTTCCTTTGTTTTTCTATGTATTTTTTCTTGTTTTGCTTAAATCTCTTATGGTTATTGATTATTTTTTGTTAAGAACGTGAGAGAAAAATGTAATAAAGAAGAAGATAATAAACTCTTTTATAGAAATAAAACAACAAATAATTGAGCATTTATTGCTTCTTATTTCATGTGCAATATTCAGAAAATCAAACATTGTGAAACAGAGGGAGTATATTTCTTCATAAAACTGTTTTGTTAATATATTTTTATATTTGTTAGAAAAATATCAATTAGTCTAGCACATTTAAGTTTTAATTAATATTTTTATTTGTTAGATTTGAATTTGCTATTGATAAATTGATTATATATAATTTTCTTTGAATTTTTAATTTTACACAACTAATTATAATTATCAGTATATATAATTTTATTTTTAAAACGGTTACGGTTAAAATTTTACGGTTTAACCTTGCAGTTAACCAACGGTTTTAATACGGTTACGGTTAATTAATGGTTACGGTTAATAATTTTTTAACCATAATTAATATATTTTTACGGTTAACGGTTATGGTTTTTAACCGTCTGATACGGTTACGGTCTGGTTACGGTTTGAAAATAGTACGGTTACGGTTCCATTTTGGTCATGTCTATCAAAGTTTGCGCAAATACGTATCATGTGCATCGTTTTCTTGTGATTAATGTACGTATAGTGGTTCAAAGAAATGCTTTAGAATTTGAGTTAGATAAAGGAAAGCATATTTTAATTTTCTTGGTCAATTGGTTTTAAAAAAAAAACCATGTAACTACCGAAACTAATACATATCTCCGTGACTCCGTATGAATCTCCTCTCAGACGGGAGGGTACTAAATCTTTCTGTGGTTTTAAAAAGAATGATACAAGCAAGATAGAGAGAACGTTTAAGGGATAGGGGTAAAAAGATGTGTGAGATGAAGAAAAAAGAGAATTGATAAATTATGGAAGGATTAAGTATAATCCGGTTCTTCACAAAAAAAAAATAGAAAAAAATAGAAAAAAATAATTGGGTTTAATGAAGATAGAAAGAAGTGAAATAAAAGTAATGGAACATTGACGATGGTGTAGCGAAAGAGACGGAGAGAAGACCTAAGGAAACGCTAAAAGCTCATAATCTTCTCACGATGAGAGGTAGCAACTGAAGAAAATAGGAATGATTCATAGAGTTTTCTTGAACATTTTCGTTAGGATTCATAGAGTTCATGTCTATTTCTCAAAGTTTGCATACACAAACTGTGTTCAAACTTATGATTTTGAACTACAAGAACAACCAAATGCTCAAAGATAGACAAATTTTTACTCACTGGATTTGCTTCAACTTTGAATTACTACATAATAAAATCAGTTAATTTACAATTTCCATAGCAAAAAGATATATAAAACACAATTAAAAAAGAAAAGAATCGAACAATATTGTGAAGAAATATAAAAGAAGCAGCAAACAAAGAACATACCAAAATACATAATAATTCGTATACAATAAACTATTTATAAATACAACCCAATTTAGAGAAATAATCCTCCAATATAGTTTCTACAAGTGTAATGTTCACACACGTCATGTTTATGGTTCTACACTTCTCCTCTCCCCTTTCTTAATTACAATAACCAAAATAATTAGCCAATCAAAACATAAAAACTCGCCATGTCATCTCCTCTGTCTACGCGATCGATTCTTCTTCCCGATTTTTTTCACGTAACATAACAATGGGGAAGCCGTTTCTTTGTAGGTTAAGTTATAAATTTTAATAAGACCATAAACCCCTTTTCCTCTCTCTTACATGGTGATGGTACCCTTCTCTTTTTCTTTGAAACAAACCAAATTAGTACATCCACATTATTTTATGGGTCTGGTTATAATAATGGATGAAAATCCAACCGCTAAGAGTAAGAGAAGCTATGTGCGTTCTCTTCTGCAAAGTACAAACCTTTTGGATTCAACTTCTCTTGGTATGTTGTCTCTTTTTTTCATTTTATCTTTCCATTCTATTGAAGTCATGAACTCCACAAAACATTTGCCATAACTACGAAATTTATATTTATAATGAAAATATAAAATTATACATTAATATTTTAAAACATTAAGAAAAAAGTAGGTTTTACTTTCTAATAATTTTGAGTCTAATGATATGCATTTTCAAAATATGGATACAATATATATATATATATATATTATTATTTTTGACATCGATACAATATATATATATATATATATATATATGTGTGTGTGTTGTATATACTCAAACACAAATTATAAAATAAATATAATTAAAATATCTATGAAGAAATCCGGGCGTAGCCCGGGGCAATTCCTATATATATGTGTGTGTTGTATATACTCAAATACAAATTATAAAATAAATATAATTAAAATATCTATGAAGAAACCCGGGCGTAGCCCGGGGCAATCCCTAGTATATATATAATATATTAAAATCAACAATATTATTTAATTATTTTTATTATATTTTTTTTGTCCAAAACCAAACCCAAATCCGAGCCGAACCGAATTATCAAAAATCGAACCAGTATAAAATTTAATTCCAAATGAGATCTATTTTCTAAAATCCAAAAAAACCCGTAAACTAAATAACCCAAATCGAACCGAACCAAATAATTGAATGCCCACTCTATCTACTTTTAACCAAATTAAAATTGTTCAATCAGTTTCGTACTTTCTTCTGATTTACTTAAAAGATCGAATTGGTTTGATTTACCAAGTTATTTCTAAGTGGGCCTTTTAATGAGGCATTTTTGGAATAAAGTCAGTGACCCGACTTTGTAGTAGGGTTGATCAATCTAAACAATCCCAATCCAATCAAATACAATTTAAAAAATTTCAATTAGTTTGGATACGAGTTTCTATAAAAATCTATTTTGATCTAATAATTTTTACTAATTTGGGTTTGGATTATTTGGATTGGTATTTAGATAACTAAAAATCCAAATAAAATCTAATCTTATATATATATATATATATATTGGAGCTTTTATGCCAGTGTCAATGGTAGCATCATCTACCATTGGTGTCCCCAATTCAAGGAATTCATCAATACTTATATATGTTACTCACACGATCTTGAAAGGTTTTGGAAGATGAGATCTAAGAAACTACTTGAATGTTTTGTTAACTGTTGTTGGTTGAGTTGAGTCTTTGATCTTGTCTTCTGCATAGTTTCTAACTGAGAAAAAGGTTATAATTTCCTCTGACCATAAGTGTGCCAAGAGAGTTTATAACTTTTGTAATTTTTTTCTTTTTCCGGGGACTGTTACTGTTTCGTTCTATGTTTAAGTTTATTGGAATTCTTGAGAGATGGTTTGATTAGACATCGTGATTTGGTCAGCTATTTCTTCTTAATCAGATTATTGGTAATTGATTTGAAAATCATGGAAATTGGCAGTTTATTCCACTCGGAAAGTAACATTATCACATCAATTTGTGTGGTTATATTGTTTCTCTGGACTTAGGATTGTCTCTTTTGAACAGTCAAGAGACAAACTACCTAAGTACTAGAGCCTAGAGGTTCATAACCTTCTGAATATGTTATCTAACTCTTGACATTCTGAATGCTAGAACATTTCTGCAAAAGGGACAACTACCTAAGTACTCCAAGGCATTTCAGATTCCTATTGAAACATTTCTGCAAAAGGGAAGTACTTTAGCTTGCTTTTGTCTGCTCCAGTTGACCTTGGAATAACCAGAGTAGACCATAAAATGTTTTTTTTTTCCGGCAGTATTTAATTTACATGATGGATTAGATTATGCAATAATTATGGATTCAACTATTGGGAATATATTTGCGCTGGCCGGTTACAATTTCTTAGAAGAAATTGTTTGTACATGTGGAGGACATGTAATGTTGAAAACTTAGATTGACTTCTTCTCCTGAAGTTATGAGTAGACCTTGTTTTGCAGCTCCAGAGATTGCTTGTTACCGGAGACAAAAATTCTATCCATAAAATTTCAGACTTTTTCTTTCAGTAGCAATGGCTTGCAGACTGCATCTTGTTTTGATCTTCTCCTGTGTTCATCTGATTTTCTTGTCAAGTCAACAGGAAACCAGGTTTGTCTACAATGGCTTCGATCGAGCAGATCTTTATATTGATGGGCTCGCCAAGATCCTTCCAGGTGGGCTTTTGCAGTTGACAAATACTACAGAGCGCAAAACGGGTCATGCTTTCTTCAAGCAGCCATTTGATTTTGATCAATCTGAATCACTCTCGTTCTATACACATTTTGTGTGCGCGCTAGTGCCTCCTAAGTTGGGAGCTGATGGTGGCCATGGGATTGCCTTTGTTGTTTCTCCTTCCATGAATCTCTCTCAGGCACTCCCAACTAAGTACTTGGGCGTCTTCTCAACAAATGGGACTTCCTCTTCTCATCTGCTAACTATTGAGCTCGATACTGTTAGTACGATAGAAATTGATGAGCTAGAAAAGCCTCATGTTGGGATTGATGTGAACAACCCAAAATCTGTTGAATCTGCTCTCCCATCTAACTTTTCCAACGCCTTGGGGAAGAATATAAACATAACTCTCCTGAGTTGGGAGCCTATCCAGGTCTGGGTGGATTACGATGGATCGTTGCTAAATGTTTCACTAGCCCCTATAAAAATCCAGAAACCAGATCGGCCTCTTATATCAAGATCCATCAATCTTTCAGAATTTTTTCAAGATAAAATGTTTCTTGGGTTCTCTGCATCAACAGGGCAACTGACCAGTAACCAGTATATTCTTGGGTGGAGTTTTAGTAGGAGCAAAGAATTATTACAGACGCTGGACCTCTCTAATCTCCCTCAGGCTCCTCTTCCTAAAGATGAATCAGAGAAGGCTCCTCCAACAGATAAACAGGAGAAACTATCTCCACTGCTTATTGGTTTGGTCATCTTATTGGTGGTCCTTGTACTGATGGTTCTCGGTGGGGTTTATTGGTACAGGAGAAACAAGTACGCAGAAGTAAGAGAATCGTGGGAAAAAGAGTACGGTCCACACCGATTCTCCTACAAGTCTATGTACAAAGCAACAAATGGGTTTGGCAAAGATGGTCTTCTTGGGAAAGGTGGGTTTGGAGAAGTCTACAAAGGAACTCTCCCCTTGAGCAGGCATATAGTTGTGAAAAGACTGTCTTATGATGCCGAGCAAGGAATGAAACAGTTTGTGGCAGAAGTTGTTACTATGGGCAGTTTACAGCATCGGAATCTGGTTCCTCTTCTTGGATATTGCAGGAGAAAAGGTGAGTTACTGCTGGTCTCTGAGTACATGCCTAACGGCAGTCTTGACCAGTACTTGTTTCATAACCGAAACCCAACTCTTTCATGGTTGCAAAGGATTTCTATTCTAAAAGACATTTCCTCGGCTCTCAATTACCTGCACACAGGACCCAATCCATATGTTTTGCACCGGGATATAAAAGCTTCTAATGTCATGTTAGATTTTGAGTACAATGGAAGGTTAGGAGTTTTTTGTATGGCCGGGTTTCATGACCCCAGAGGTAGCTTGTCTGCAACAGCCGCTGTGGGAACGATAGGTTACATGGCACCTGAGCTAATAACAATGGGAACTTCTACAAAAACCGATGTGTATGCCTTTGGTGCTTTCCTTCTTGAAGTAACTTGTGGAAGACGACCTGTGGAACCCGAGTTGCCAGTCGAAAAGCTATATCTGGTCAAGTGGGTTTGTGAATGCTGGAAACATGCTTCTTTACTTGAGACCAGAGATCCAAAATTGGGAAGAGAATTCTCACCCGTAGAAGTCGAGATGGTTCTGAAACTTGGATTGCTCTGCACAAATGTTGTGCCAGAATCAAGGCCTGCCATGGGACAAGTGGTGCAATACCTAAGCATGGACCTACCCGTGCCGGATATCTCTCCGTATACTCCAGGTATTGGAGCTTTTATGCCAGTGTCAATGGTAGCATCATCTACCAATTCAAGGAATTCATCAATACCTATGTATGTTACTCACACGATCTTGGAAGGGCATGGAAGATGAGAGATCTAAGAAACTGTGAATGCTCTTTATCTAATGTTTTGAGCTACTTAAAGGTTTTAACTTGAAAGAATTAACTCTTGTTGGTTGAGTTGAGTCTTTGATCTTGTCTTCTGCATAGTTTCTAAGTGAGTTTATAACATGTATTATGTCTTCTGCATAGTTTTTGTATTAAACTAACAATCCTGACCCAATTATCACATAGCGAGGAAGATAGTTTTGTGAAATCGGGGATGCGATATGCGTTTGTGATTGCGATTGTGTTTGCAATAGCAATGCGTAAGGAGAACTATTATTTTATGTATATAGGCAGTGACGGATCTAGAAAATATAATCAGTGGTGACAAAAATATAACATAATAAAAATGAAAAATAATTAAAAATATTATACGAAATTCGAAATAAAATTCAACAAATGTGATGACAATGAAAAAACTTCTACAAAAGTACCCTACGCTCATTCATCATCTAAAACCTTTTTATCACTTTTTTATTTCTAACAGATTCAAACAATTCTTTTTCAACAAAGCAAACTAGACAATCACTTAGAAAATGATCTCCAATTCAGTTGCGTGCAGCTGTCTTCACTAGTTTCATTGCAGAAAAACATCTTTCAACACTTGCGGTGGCAACCAGTAAAGTTAAAACTAATTTCAGAAGCCTGTAAAGCAAAGGGGTTTTTGTGTATGATGGTGAAAACTCGAAAGCATCTTTCACAACAATATAAAATAGAGAAACATATTTTGCGAAAACAAAAACATTACTAACAAGTAACAATAATTGGAAGATAGTCGAAGACTCAAAGTGGCATATCAAAATTAAAAAGAAAAAAAATTATACCTTTCTGTCTCCAAGCAAGCACGAGGAAGAAAGAAAGAGAAAGAAAAATTGGAAAAAAAATTAGGGTTTTTAATTTGTAAAGATTGGTTAATAATTAATTGATTAGAGTTTTTAAATTTTGATTATTTTATAACAAAATAGGCTTTTTCATAAAATAGAAAAAAATGTTAGATGGGCTTTTGGGCTTCAAATAGAAAAAAAAAGTTTTTTGGTGGCAAAAAAAAAAAATTTAGTGTTGGCATAATTTTTTTTTTAAAACAAGTACTAATAAAAAAAAATTGAGTGGTGGCATTTGCCCCCACCTTATAAATAGTAGATCCGTCCCTGTATATAGGTGGTGATTCATGACTTCTACTTATGTATCCTCGGATCGGGTATTTCAGGTTTTGGGTATTTTGGGTTTAGGAATTTAGGTACCGATCGGGTATTTTAAAATTTTGGACCGAGTTCGGTTCGGTTTCGGATTGGATCGGATATTTTTTTTAAGATCCGAATTTTTTCGGATACGTTCGAAATTGGATCCGAAAGTATCCAAAAATACCCACAATACCCGAAAAAACCCGAAGAACCCGAAATCTGAGACAAACACACAAAAACATGAATATTCATTTCAATAGAACCAATAGTTTTCAAACCAAAAGTATCTAAAATACTCTAAAAATTCAGAAAAAAACAAAATAGATGTATTCAATATATCCATAATATCGAAAATATATCTAAAATACTCGAAATACCCCAAAAAAAATAATTAATATATTCGGGTTTATAGTTGTAATTTTGGGTATTTGGGTTATATCAAGTCTAAATATAATTAATATATTTGGATATATAATCACACTTTGGATATTTCGTGTACCCATTCGGTTCTCGATTCAGTACTGGTTCGAGTTCGGTTCTTAGGATATAGGAATTTAGGATCCGATCGGATATTTTAAAAATTCGGTTCGGGTTCGGTTCAGGTATTTTCGGTTCGATACCGGTTCGGATTTTCGGATCCGGATTTTTTGCACAGCCCTACTTCTACTGTACGAAAGAATATTTACAGAAAAAGTAATTATTGTTCATTGCTTTATGCAATTTTTATCCAAGTCTCTGAATTAATTATTTATTTCTATACACTATTAAAAATGTATATAACAACGGTAAAATCCACTAACGGCTATATATTAATTGGAGAATATGGAAATTATCTGATCATTTAATGAACAGAATCCACAAAAAAGGAAATCAAACGAGATTATACAACAACAAAAGTATATATATATTATACGCAAGCAACCCTAAACCGTCTTCACGCTAATCACAAGTCTCTTGTTCCCAAAACCTTGAAGCGTGTATTAAACAATGGATTCTTCTTCTTCTTCGACAAAGAAGATCAAAACCAATTTGTCTGTGAGAAACCAAACCAGTTTCAAGAGATCAAAACCAAACAATAACATTCAGGCTGCAAAAAAGAAGACGGATTTTTCTCTGAGAGAGCAGACACTTCTCAAAAAAGCCTACGAGCTTTCTACTTTATGCGAGATCCAAGTCTGCGTAATCTATTACGGTCGTGACGGAGAACTCATCAAGACATGGCCCGAGGATCAATCCAAAGTCAGAGACATGGCCGAGAGGTTTAGCAAATTAAGCCGCGAAGAAAAAAACAAGAAAAGCACAAACCTTTCTCAATTCCTAAACAAGAAGATCAACGACGAGAAGAAGAGATCTCTCGATGACAACAAATTCTCACAGAAAGTCTTGGAGATGGAAGATTCTTTGGAAAATCATTTACAGATATTACAAGACAGGCTTCGTCGGCTTCTTTACCCACAGGATCAGTCCGAGCCAGACCAGAGCCGCCTTGAACAAAATCACAACTTTATGGGTTCTTCGTCTGGCTTCACAACAGGCTTCACAGCCGATGATCAGAGTCGTGTGGCTTCAACAGGCTTCACAACAGATCCATTGATGAATTTATCAAACGATCAGATTCGTGTGGCTTCAACAGGCTTCACAACTTATTCATCTCCGTCGCTAATCAACGATCATCTCAAGAGTACCGAGCAAGACCTGAGCCGTGCTGTTTATAACTCCGGCGGCTTCGCAACAGATTCGTTGAATCATCATCAGAGCAAGTTCTCCATTTTTCTGTATAACCATGACAACGCTACTTTTACTCCATTGGCCGACTCTGTTTCAAGCGTTGACCAAGCGTTGACTCCGATTAACAACTTGGGCCTCCGATTCTTGTGTTGAGGTGAACAAATATTGTCATCCATTATGAACTGTTTTATTGTTATTGTTTTTAGTTGATAAATATTATCTTTTGGATACATTTAAAATGAATAATAATTTGGGTATATTTTAAAATGCATTTTTTCATTTTTTTTTAATTGGTACGTTATAAATGTAGGACCGCAAAAAACCGGATCTAAGAAATGCGATTTTAAAGATAAATAAACGATTATAAAGATAAATGAAACGAACATAAACGATACGATAGTAATGAAATCGTATTAAAACGAGACATTTGATAACGATTAAGAAAAAATGAACCATGATGCGAGATTTAATCTCTTTCCTTAACTCAATAAATCGTCTGTATTGTGTAACGGTATGAAACGATTTTTGAATCTCATGATACAACGCGTTTGAGACCGTCTCGAAACAACTGAGAATGAAATCTATGAACTATTAGAACTATGATATACTCTCGAGACTTACTTTAAAAGAAGAGAAGACGTGAGAGAGAGAGTTGGATTTTACAAGAACTTTTTCAATGTAAAGAGTTGAGAATGAATGAGAGTAAAGGCTTGTATATATAGTAGATAAGAGGCATTTTAATTCCCAAAAGTTTCCAATGCACCCTTCTCTTTAAACACGTAGTGATGGAGTTCAAGAACCACATCGTAGAACATCGAACCGAACCAGAATTGCAAACCAAAAATATATGACGTAACGTATGTCATGTTTTACTTATTTCTATATCAGTAATTGCTTTTGTCATTTGTTTCAAGTACCGATAAGAAGAGAATTGGTCCTCCTTATGTTTAGGAAACCACTTCTCCCACTTATCCTTAATCCCTTGTTGTAAGGAGCTACGATTCCACTTTGCTTCTTGTATCTCTATTTAATCAATGGAGAACCAAAAAATAGGCAATCTCAATTGCCAACAAAAGTGTTCTTGTCTTTGTTGTTCTAATTCTATAACTGGGACCATCAATTGGTATTCAGAGCATTCACCTATTTCCATTCCAATTTTTTTTTCACTTTTCAAAATTTCACCAAAAAAATCAAAACGTAAACGGAGTTACGAGGTTTCTTGGGTCTTACGGGTTACTACCGTAAGTTTGTCAAAGACTACATGCTTATTGCACGACCTCTCACCAACCTGTTGAAGAAAGGCAAGTTCTTATGGGATACGATAGCAGAGCTTGCTTTCACGACCCTCAAGACAGCTATGACCACTACGCCAACCCTTGCATTACCGGATTTCTCCACTCCATTTTTCATACAGACCGACGCTTCCTGTGACGGTATTGGGGGCAATTTTGTCATAGCATTGCGTTCATGAGCAGAACCTTGGGAGTCACCAAACAAACCTAGTTTACATACGCTCGTGAAATGCTAGCAATTGTCGTTGCTGTCTGCACATGGCGCCTTTATCTCCTCGGACGCCGCTTCACAATCCAGACTGATCAACGCAGCTTGCGATTTATACTCGAGCAACACATCATGACACCAGAACATCAGAAATGGATGGCAAAACTTGTCGGCTGCGACTATGAGATTACGTACAAGCCAGAAACAGCAAACGCATCAGCTGATGCGCTATCTCGTCGGGCTGACAGTCCCTGTCTCGCAGCCATCTTCACTCCCAACGCGTCTTTTTGGACTGAGTTGCGTCGTTTGGCTTCGTTGGATCCACTTCTCCAGAAAATCGGCAAAATCGCAGACGCATCACCGGGACAGTCGTGTGCGTGGCGTAATGGGCTGGTATGTTTTAATAATCGGATAGTCTGCCCTCCTGATTCGTCACTGGTGCAAGATTTACTGCATGAGTATCACGACTCCCCACTTGGCGGACACTCAGGCGCCTTACGACCATTTAAACGACTTGCCCAAATGTTCTATTGGCCGGGAATGCATAAGTCAGTGCGTGCATATGTTGCTGCGTGCGATACATGTCAACGAACCAAGTATGATAGTCTCTCTCCAGCGGGACTCCTTCAACCGCTTACAATTCCTTCTCAAAAATGGGAAGACATCTCGATGGATTTCATCGATGGAATTCCTTGCTCCGACAATCACACCGCCATTATGGTTATTGTTGATCGACTATCCAAATCTGCCCACATGGTTCCTCTGTCACGCCCGTACACGGATCGATATGTTGCTGCAAAATTTGTCGCCAACGTTGTTAAACTCCACGGCATTCCAAAATCCATTGTAAGTGATCGCGATCCAGTTTTTGTCAGTGGTTTTTGGCGTGATCTTTGGCGTTTATCAGGGACGAAACTGCGAATGTCTTCCGCTTACCACTGATATGCTCAAATTAATAACCTAAAAGTACTAAGCAGTAGTTGCAGTAAAGTAGGGGTCGAACACAATGACTCACAGAAACGCACAATAGATTATATAGATGAGAATCAAGCTAAGCAATTCAGATGAAACAAAAAGCAATAAACAGTAAACGAGTTGTAAATCAATGGGAGAAATATAGATTCAGGGTATTTCTCAGGGAATCAATGAATGCAAATAAACTAACTAACAAGATTCAGATTTAGTGCTGTTCTTGAACTCAAATCACTAAAGTATAATTAACCAAATTCATTGCTTGGGTCGGTCATGAACAATTTAGCCCTTATATAGTACGGCGTAGACGCTTGTGGACGGTACACGGTTAGATAGAGGGAGATGTATTTTCGTCATTTACAGGTTAAAAACAAAAAAAAATTAATTGATAAATTTGTAAGGAAAGTTTTGAATTAAGTGATAACCTCTGCAAATATGTCTAAAAAATTTACCATTAACATAAGATCTACACAGAGAACGAGAACTCTCGTATTCATCAACAGCAATGGCTAGTGGATTTCTTCTCATCTGGTATATTTTTAAGTTATATGTTTTCTTTCTAAGCATCATAAGAAATTATTTAAGTAGCTCAAGTATGAGGAAAATCCGGTGAAAGATTGTGGGTACTGAATCCAAGACACATGTAAATGATTAATTTAATAAAAAAATTACTGTTTGTTAGTACGATTCTAGCACTTTCCTTTGTTTCTTTGGACTGAGTTTTGGATTAGTTCTGTTAAACTAATATCTGAATTTCAACATTTGAAAACCATGTTAAGAAGTTATGTTGATTGATTTGTATAATAGTATCAAGCTGTCACAATAATGAGTGCATATGATGCTAGTGTACACTGTGTACTTATAATCATATTTACTCTGCACAGAGCTCTCTGTTTCCATCAGCAGCAATGTCTAGTGGATTGCTTCTGTTCTGGACATTCTGGTTGATCTCCTCTTTTCATCTTGTATCTTTGTCAACTTCATCAGAAGATACCAGTTTTGTCTTCCACGGCTTTGGCCAAGCGAATCTTTCTCTTGATGGGTCTGCTACATTGCTTCCCAATGGATTGTTGCAGCTCGCCAAAGATTCGCAGCATCAAATGGGTCATGCTTTCATCAAGAAGCCAATTGGGTTCGGCTCCTCTAAACCACTCTCATTCTCAACACATTTCGTGTGTGCTCTGGTGCCTAAGCCTGGATTCGAAGGTGGCCACGGCATTACCTTTGTGATATCTCTGTCTGTGGATTTCTCGCGGGCGCAACCAACTCGGTACTTGGGGATTTTCAACGCCTCAACAAATGGATCTGCCTCTTCTCACCTGTTCGCTGTTAAGCTCGACACTGTTAAAAACTCGGATTTCCGTGAGACGAACAATAATCACGTCGGGATCGATGTGAACAATCCCATTTCAGCGGAATCAGCAATGGCTTCTTACTTTTCCAAAACAGAGAAGAAGAATGTGAGCATTAACCTCTCCAGTGGAGATCCTATACAGGTCTGGATTGATTATGAAGGAGCTGTACTCGATGTTTCTTTGGCTCCTCTTGAAGCCGAGAAGCCAAGTCGGCCTCTTTTGTCACGATCCATCAACCTCTCAGGAGTGTTTCCGAATAGAAGATTGTTTGTTGGGTTCTCTGCAGCAACAGGGACAACAATCAGTTACCATTACCTTCTTGGATGGAGTTTCAGCACAAGCAGTGACTTATTGCAGCTACTTGACAAATCAAAACTTCCTCGTGTTCCTCGGCCTAGAGTTGAGCATAAGAAACCATATGCTCTGGTTATCGCTCCGGTCGCTGCACTTTCTATCATAGTAATAGATGTTCTTGCGGGAGTTTATTACCATAGGAAGAAGAAGTATGCGGAAGTAAGTGAACCATGGGAAAAGGAATTTGGTACACACCGCTTCTCGTACAAATCCTTATACAGAGCAACAAAAGGGTACCATAAGGATGGATTTCTCGGAAGAGGAGATTTTGGAGTAGTGTACAGAGGAGATCTCCCTCTGTGCAAACCTATAGCTGTGAAGAGAGTGTCCCATGATGGTGAGGAAGGTATGAAGCAATTTGTGGCTGAAGTCTGAAACACAGGAATCTCGTTCCACTTCTTGGGTATTGCAGGAGAAAAGGCGAGCTTTTACTGGTCTCCGAGTACATGCCCAACGGTAGTCTTGACCAGCACTTTTTTGATGACCGAAGTCCGGTTCTTTCTTGGTCCCAAAGACTTGTGATTCTGAAGGGTATAGCATCGGTTCTCTTTTATCTCCATATGGGAGCTGAACAAGTTGTTCTGCACCGAGATATCAAAGCTTCCAACGTTATGTTAGACGCTGAGTTAAACGGTAGGTTAGGAGATTTTGGTATGGCCAGGTTTCATGATCATGGAGGAAACGCGGCCACAACAGCCGCGGTTGGAACTGTAGGGTACATGGCACCCGAGTTAATAACGATGGGAGATTCCACTGTAACCGATGTTTATGCCTTTGGTGTTTTCATGCTCGAAGTAGCCTGTGGGAGGAAACCTGTGGAACCCGGGATGCAAGTTGAGAAACGATATGTGATCAAATGGGTTTGTGAATGCTGGAAGAAAGATTCTTTGCTTGATGCTAAAGATCCGAGATTTGGAGGAGAATTCTTACCCGAGGAAGTCGAGTTGGTTATGAAACTCGGGTTGCTATGTACAAACATCGTGCCAGAATCAAGACCAACAATGGAACAAGTGTTTCTTTACTTAAATGGGAACCTACCATTGCCGGATTTCTCGCCATATACACTTGGGATCGGCTCATTTACTCCCGTAGTTGTCGATGCAGCTTCCCTTACAGTCTCGTGCACTTTGAGAAACTGGTAAGCTCCTACGGTCTCTTCTTCATCAGCCAACAATTCAAAGGATCATGAACTCCCATTGGAATTTAAGAGATCTCTTAACGTAGTCGCATAATCAGAAGACATCGAGTCTCGTCTCTCTAGGACAAACAGTGGCAGGTAATAAAGTTTTGAGTATCCATTTACACGGGTCACACATGTTAATCTTCAAGACATAAATGCTGAGTGATCTCATTTGATGAAACAGTGTATTCTCTAGAACAATCATCTAACTTCGGAATGGTTCAGGTCTTTTCTTCCTTGTATTTGAGAGTGTGTTTACGTTAATCTTAAACAACATCTTCTTTTAGGGGCAGGCAAAATTTCTGAACCCCAACCGAATTATAAAATAAGCCGAATAGAATAATTTTGTTTTTAATGCTGAATTACCTAATCCTGAATTGAATCCAAATTGTATGAAACTGATAGCATTAACCGAATTAATTGAAATAACTGAAATTCAAAAAATAATTAATCTCTTTTATATAAAAGGGATTCATTTGGAGGCATCTGAGGAGTGCCACATGGGCAAAAATATTCAGAAAAATAATCAACCAATCACAGCATTTAAAAGTCACATATAAGCCAATGATAATCGACAATCACTTTGCCAAGTCTATCTATTGCATCTCTTCCAAAATAAACTTTCACTTAACTTCTAACTATTGATTTTGTACATTAAATATCCATAAATGGCGATGAGGTTCGTGCTTTCTTCCATACACGAAATATATTCTCTACCCCCTTCAGATCGGCCATTCGCATCCCTTTCTCTTTGCGAAAAGCTTATATAAACCGGTGCGAGAGAGATAAAACCTCCAGATCCTCCCATTGCCAGCCGTTATGGCTCCTGCCTCATCTCCTTGCTCCACGTCGGCGTCAAGTCATACAGAAGCATAGCCACTGATTTGCCATCACACTTAATCTCTCAAAACTGGCTACCTCAAGTTCCGGCGGTGTAAAAAAGTTGAGTAGATCAAGAATGCATTAATGTGTTTATATCAATCTTTCCTCTCAATCTTTTGTTGAATCTGATGCTGGTTTCAAATTTTTGGGTGTCTTCGTTCAGGATATCGGAAGGCAACAACCTAGATACGAGAGTTAATAGTAGTATTAAGCTACATATGAGAACTTAAACATAAATTTCTCCATCGCTTTCAAGTTTCAGGTCATGAAGAGTGAAAGCAACTGGCAAGGCACAAATATGCAGATGGTGAATACAAGACCAGGTTCATATAATTTGTGTTTTATGGTCATGTCAGCTTTGAAAACATGATCCGCTACAATGTTGAGAATGAAAATATATTTGTATATAGCTTAATACAAATTATGCAAGTATTTAGAGCATTCCCGCCGATTTGTATGGCGATTCCTTGGCATTGCACCAGATCTGTCATCAACTTATTTGTATCCTGTTTCATTTCATTGGAAAATAATAATAAAAGCCAGATTTATATGAGAATTCACAGTAACTTCTCTTAAGGATTCATTACCTTGATGAAGTCAATATGAGTTACAAGTGACTCTTACCTTGAAACACAAGATCAAGGGAGAAATCAAGAATTAGTGTTACGAGTCACTTATGACAATGGTGGACTCATAGCCGTTGAAGGTTAATTGAAAAGATATGCTCCCTTCGTTAGTCTTTTTCCTTCTTAGTTTTGAATATCATGTGATTCTTAATCTTAATGGATCTCTATTTCACAAAATAAAAGTGATTCACATTGCCTAAAATCAATGAGAGATCTGCTAAATCTTTTTTGGCCAAAAAGATTTACACCAAAATTCATGCATGTCTACGGATTTGATTTCAGATTGGTGTTATCTTTCATCTTCACAGACTGTGTGAAAAAATTAGGAGCAGACTATTCAGATGGTTGTGATAATTACAAGTTATTTCTGCTTTATTATTGAGCTAGCATGATTCATGAGCTACCTTTGATTACCTGGACTAGACTTCCAATTATGCGATTCAATCTGACGAAGAAGTCCTAGAACATAAAATGTAGAATCCATGTATCCTATATACCAGTTTCGAAAGAAGATCTCATGTATGCTCACCCATAAAATCATTGCTAGGCGAAATGAACTCTAGAGATATTTATTTGGAGGTAATATTAATATGAGTATGTTAATACACCAACTTCAAAACTGACTCAAACATAAGAGGAAGTTTATTCACTCTGAAGGATTCGCTTTTTGTTTTCGTTCCCATTTCGATCTATCTATATATAGTTCCATAAGTGATTGATTCTTTAAGTATAAGCTAGATAAACTTATTAAGCTCGGGCTTTCTATTTAAATAAAACAGTTAAAATTGGCAGACATTTTTTTATTTTACTTATATCAACATTGAAAAGAGAAATGTTTACTATAACTAGAGATTGAAAATCATGTGTAAACCTGATATGTTTAAATCCCTATTTTATACGTCAGCTAAGTGTCTATATAGTTTTTTGTGTGTGAATTTTCTTCTTTTTGTGAGCAAAGTATAGTTTATTTGTTTTGTTTTTTTAGTAATTATATCAATTCAGTTTTCTATGAAACTACATTCACAAGATTTATACCAAACAAAATAAGCCGCAATTCACAATCACTAATTCATAGATCAGAAAACTAACTCATTTTCTCGGCTGAATACAATGTACTGCCAACTAGCAATTTATGAAAGATGAAAATAAATAACACAAAAGTCTATCTAATTAGCCAACAAATCAAATAGACCATGTAAGAAAAATGAACCAAACAAAATTTAATTGATTACTTTTTAATATAAGTAACATGGCTATTGGCTTACCTTTCCCAAACTATGTAAATAACCAAATTACAACTCAGTCATATTATTTAACATATTTAATAAAATAGTGGCCATAACAAATAACATTAAACAAATAGTCATGTATGCATAAATGATCAATCGATAAGTAATATTAAGATATAAAAATTAATAAGCTCACATTAACACACACAAAAACAAAAAAAAACATAGACTACAATCCCATGTATTTATAAAATATTAAGAAAAATACAGCAACTACTTCTTCACACATTATTCATCAGAGAGCATCCACGTGAGCAAAAATAATCAGCCAATTAGACTTTAGAAAAATGACACATCACTTAAACCTATCGAAATGATGTAATCTCTCGCCTCCCACCTCTAAACAGCTTGACGATTCTTTTTTGAATTTAGCCAGCTTGACAAATAACATTAAACAAATAGTCATGTATGCATAAATGATCAATCGATAAGTAATATTAAGATATAAAAATTAATAAGCTTACATTAACACACACAAAAAAAAACAGAGACTACAATCCCATGTATTTATAACATATTAAGAAAAATACAGCAACTACTTCTTCACACATTATTCATTAGAGAGCATCCACGTGAGCAAAAATAATCAGCCAATTAGACTTTAGAAAAATGACACACCACTTAAACCTATCGAAATGATGTAATCTCTCGCCTCCCACCTCTAAACAGCTTGACGATTCTTTTTTGAATTTAGCCAGCTTGACGATTCATTTTTTACGGTTTTAAATTAAACTAGATCCCTATATATAACTTATCCTCTTTGTTTCACCCAATACCCAACGCAAATTTATATCCTCAATCGTTTCACATTTAGCTTTGTTCTTCTTTAGATCTAAACTGGCATGTCACCGATCAAACTAATCGATTTCTTTGTGGCATGTCAGTCGTTGTCGAAGGCGTCGTCACAAAATTCACCCACACTTGGATATTTTCCGTAGGTTTTCTCCGATTTCAATTTAGGAGGTAAGTGAATGCTTCACAATTCTTTTGTTTGTCTGCATCGGCTGAGTTCTTTTCTTTGTTTATGTTGAAGCATTTTTTTCGCATCGTTTAAATAATCAGATGATGTCTTCACTTAGAAGTCAAAACTCTTTTCGTTGATGATGTATAATTTTTTTTAAAAAACATAAGAAGATGACGAAGTATAAACGACTTGTAGAGCTAGCAGTGCTGCCTTCACCAGTGCTACCCATGGTACTATGTTTCTTACTATGGATCTTCATTTCAACAAGGCACGCCTAAGAAAAAATCATCCATGACATTCTCTGCTCAAAGTGAAGAATGAAAACAGAAAACATAAATGATACAAACAAGAAAAGTTAGACTTCCTGTGATAGAAGTTTTCTCTCTAAGGAGAGAGATGTTAGCGAAAGTCGTGACTTGCCACAGAGAAAGCATCATGATGATAGAGACATTGGTCGTGACCATGAAAGGGAGCATCATAAGGATGGAGAACACTCTAGAGATCATGATAGAGAGAGGGAGAAGGAGAGAGTTCATCATAGAGAAGAGAGAGAAAGATACGGGGATCATCATAGACACAAGAATGAACCCCGAGCATGATATCAAATGGAACATAAGTTGATCATCCAGAGCACCTAGCAAATCATGGTTGTCTCAAGAGGATTATCAATTAACCATCGCTCAAGATCAAAGGAAACTGATTATGGAAAAAGACGGCACTTACCTCTGAGTAGTTATCACGGGAAACAAAAGTAAGCAGTTAAATTTTTGGTGTTCAGCATTTTCAGCCGTATCTTTTGTTATGCCATTTTTTTCATATTTCATGTTTTCAGACGGCACTTTCATGTTTTTCACTGACATGTTCCAAATTATCTGGTTTTGGCTTGTATTCACTGAATTGAGAAGAAAAATTTACTGACCAAGGTTTGTATTATCTTATTTAACTCAGTAGATTTATGCAAATCTCTGAGCCCTCATAGAAGATAGGATGAACACCTCAGCATGTCAGATTCTTACCACGAAAGGAGCCTTTCATGGTGAAACCTCTTCATGCACATCTCTTATACATGGAGAAAGGGAAAGAAACTCAGCAGAAGTTTTCTTATTTAAGTTACTTAAAATTTTTTTGCTTTCTTATGTTGATTTCTGAAAGAAAACGAAAAAACGGTAGTCTCTTGCGTCTAATTCCAATTTCCCACTAAACCAAACACACTAGATGATAAACATCTCAAAAGCAGAGAAATTCATTTCGAACTAGATAAATCAATGGTATAAAAACCATAACTGCAAGAGACAATAGATCGTTCATTATATTTTAAAGATGAATAGTATCACTATCATTTACCCAAAAAAAAACTACATGATCTCTAACTTTTGTAATACAAACTACAATGCCAACACTACAACCTATCAAAAAGAAAAAAGCATTACAATGATGTCTCTAACTTTTGTTTCTATTGATTCTTAGAAGTGTTTAAGAGCGGCGGAGATGGTGGACTCATTGAAGACATAATGTAAGAGTAAATATTGTATTATAGAGTCATCAACATGTGTTTTACGCTTGCTATGATCTTGATCGCTCACATGATAATTTTTTTTTGGTTTTAACTATCTGACTCCACTTTAACATCAACAATGGAAAATACAAATTCTGAATTCATAGCTGCCCTCACTTTAGCCGTGCAGATCCGTACTAGAGGGAAAGATCAACGTACGTCTATATAAGATCTTCCCATGAAATGATCATTGCTGTTGATGATTGAAATGATTTGCAATACTAAAGTAAACTTCACAAAACATTTGCCATAACTAAAAATTCTATATTAATAATAAAATTTAAAAAATACATTAATAATTTAAAACCTTAAAAATAATAAGTTTTACTTTCTAAAAATTTTGAGTTCGTCTAATGATATGCATTTTAAAAATATGAACATACTATATATGTGTTTTGTATATACTCAAAATACAAATTATATCCTAAAACTAATTAAAACAAAATCTATGAAAAAACTCGGGCGTAGCCCGGGGCAATCCCTAGTCTCCTTTATATAAAAATGATTCATTTGGAGGCTTCTCAGGTATGCCACATACGCAAAAATATTCAGAAAAGTATTCTTCCAATAGTATTTGTACACATGTTATCCTAAGACACGTCATACTTAAGATATTGCGACTTGTCCTTTCAGTTTCATAAACCCAGTCGTCAACAATTATGGTTCTAAGCTTTTCCTCTTAATTATAACAGCAAAATTAATTAGCTCCATACATCCTCTTCTCATGACGACTTTGTTTCCCACATTTATCTTCATAACGTCTCAACAAAGATTCATAAAAAAATCATGCCGTTTCCAACTTCTTCATTGAATCAAGGTAAGGATTACAATCCTGTTCGAGGACTTGCTTCAGATTTGGAGTTACAAAAACGAAAAGGTAATCGAACAAACATGATGGTCAATGATCTGATTTGTGTTTTGATAAAGCAATTGGTCTTCTTCGTGTGACTTCACCACTTCCTCATCTCCCACAAAATGGCTCTCTCACTACTTTCAATCTTCATCTTTCTTCAAAACACAAAACACAAATCAGATCATTGACCATCAAATTGTCATATCAAAATTTAGCCACATGGTATACGTAACAACACGGTATGGTTTTATGTCTTAACGAGATAAAACGGAAGCTCTTCAACAAAACGTGTCGTTTCAGTATCCGACTTTCATTGGTTTTTTATCCGACTGCCAATATATGTTAAATCAATCAAGAGCCAAGTTTGTAATAACTATTCAGTTGTTATATGTTGTGTGAATCTGATTTACTTTGAATTGAAAAGGTAGAGAAACCAAGTTATATGGACAAACATGGCACCAATTATAAGAAGCCCCACAAATAGCATTTTTGTAGATCATTATAAAATCTAAATTCATAACTTCTCTTGCAGAACTTCGACGGTGGCACCACATCCCTGGAAGCTACAATGGTACTTCCCCCTTTCTCTATCTCTCAATCTCCGTTTCTGAATGTCTCTCCGGTTAAAGTGTTCCCTATTTATGAGCTTGGTTTTAAAGTTTCAGTGTCGAGTATGGGTTATGTCTTTCGAATCTGAAATCTATTTTTCTAGATATTGAGTGAATTTTCGGATTTTTGGTTTTGGATTTTTATTCTGGATTGGTTCATTCTTTGTCACAGTTGAGTCTTAGATCGTGAACCATGTTTTTGTAGTATTTTGAGGTTGAATTTTGCTTCCAATGTTGATTCTGAGATCAATTCGTTGTGTTTGCAAGGTATTGATCTGATCGCTGGGGGTTAAATCAGGAAGACCAAAAGGTACGTCATGGTACAATGGTACGTCCGATGATGTCCGATGATGTCTACCTCAAACTTACCGTCAAAGTCAAAATTATAACAACGATCTGTGTCCTTTACTTTTTTTTCCTTCCATCAAAGAGGTTTTTATGTGGGTGAATCATACTGAATATGAGATTTAGAATTTTGTTTTGAAATTTTGCAACTTTACCAGTCTGTGGTAAGGAGAACACATAAGAAATTCAATGTAGTGAAATTGAAGAGGCTTTTCATGAGAAAAGTCAGCAAAGCTCCACTTTCTCTATCTAGGCTCGTAGAATTCATGACGAGCAAGGTTCCATTTTGTTGAAACCGTTCGCTCTCTTTACCTTTTATGTTCAAATTAGTCCTTGGATATGTTCCATTTCTTTAGAATCAGTTTTTCAATCTGTGAAACTAAAGTGGTTACTGCATATCCGAACTTAGAGCATCTCCAATGTATTCCCTCATTTTTATATCCAAAATGGAGTTGGATTTCTCTCCAATGTATTCCTCGATTTTTTACTCCAAAAATAATATTCTTAGTATATTCTTCATTTTTTATTTTATTATTAATTGTTAAAAATACACTTTATCTATAAAATTTACAAATTAACTCATTATTTTTTTTTCCAAACCATTCACAAATTATGATATTATTTGAATTTAACTATTACAATATCATAAAAAAATAACAAAACAAAGCACATTTTTTTGCTAAAATCCTTTCAACCATTGTTGCTTCATGAATTAGTTCAAACTCAATTTTATTATAATATTTTTTAGATGATTCATGGTAAATATTTTACAAGTTTACAACGACCAATTCACATATACATTAGCTTTATGTATACATTATAATATATATGGTTACAACTATCCTAACGTTTCTTTAGCAAAACAAAATAATATATATTATATCCCAACGTTTCAGAGTCGAAATAGTTTAGGTGGTGATTAATTTACGTCGTCCATTTTTGAACGATAAGCATCTGTTTAGACTCGTAATATTTGTTAAAATGAAAGGTACAGTTTTTTAAAAAATGATAAAATATGAATGACTAAATTATAAAAAAAAAGAAGTTCAACTCCATTTTGGAGTTGAAAATGGACTTACTCCATATTTGGAGTAAAATATGGCATTCTCCCATTTTGCAGTTAAAAATGGAGTGGGGTTGAAGATGATTTTACTGCAAAATAGCATTTGGAGTAGAAAATGGGGTAGGGTTGGAGATGCCCTTAGTCTGCAACATTGAGGTGTCCGATGTTTGACTGGAGTTCTCTTATCTAGACTATCTTTTGTCTATGCTATAAGTTTTGAACGAACTTTTTGATGTTTTGATACTATAGGAAGACAAGATATACAATACTTGAGAGTTGAACACTCTTCTAGATATTTTAATGCTAATAATGTCTATATTTTTTATTGTTGTTAAAAGTAATAATGTCAATACTATAATGAAGATATTGTTAAAGACATGTGAAGGCTCCATGTTTTGGTGAGGGTGGTGTAATTTGAAGATGAGATGCTTTCGATGGTGGATAGCATACGTTTGGTTTTTGTGTGTTAGTTGTTGGTTATTGTAAGCATATTAACTCCGTTTAAAAATCTGTTAACAAAATTTCAATAAATATTGTCTCCATCAATATATGTATAAATATAATATAGATAAAAGAGAATTTATCATTAAAAAAATAGTACTTCAAACATATACTAAGTACAACTATTATTTTGAAATCTTAAGTCTTCAACAAACATCATTATACCACTCCCTAAATATCAAAGCTAAGAGTAATATGGTTTAAACTGCTATTCCTCTCTTCGATACCATCTTCAATATTGATGAATCTGTTAAAAAAATTGAGAGTTGATGTGTGAAAAATTCAGAGTTTAAATGGTTTTTCTTCTCTTTGATAGTGAAACCCATCTTAATATTTAAAATCGTATTTTTATCGTAAGCCGTGAAAAATATAATTTTTTATATAATTTGGTTAAAAAGGCAAAAAATTGAGAGTTTACATGTGAAAAATTATTGCCACAGTCATTCTTATTTCCTTATAAAAATTACTTTATTATCTGATTAGTTTTATGTTCTATATAGGAATTGAAAATGAAATTAAAAAATAACAATGGTGTGGCTTATTGTCACCAAAAAGTGGCTCTCGATTATTTTTACGATGTTACCTTACATGAAATTTCTCATGTAATAAGTTATTTTTGTAACATGTTTTCTTTTTAAGTTTATTTCTAATTAGGTAAATAAATGTTTGGGTTTAGGATTTCAAATATAGGGTTTAGCTTTACTAAAGTGACAATTCACAAATTAAGCGTTCAAATTAGTAGGAATTTCTTAAGTACTACCATATTCATTGTTAGTTTTGTAAATTACTCTATACTTTATTCTATTGATCTTTTTCTTAAAAAAATAATGTTATATGTGATATTATTATACCATATTATGAAACATTTTTAAAATATATTATAACAACATAACCCGCACGGGACAACCCCTAGTCTCCTTTATATAAAAGGGACTCAACTCTTGGCTTCTAAAGCCATCCACTTCCTTTTTTTGGTACGATTTTGCTAATAGGTGTGGTTGCCCTTATTTTACAAGGTGTTAGAGGACTAAAGCCATGTTTACGACTGTAAGTTCTAAAATGCCCATTATGTAACTGGTCCATATTTCCTCTACTCACTCTGTTGGCTGGTATCTGATCGATTGCATCTTTGTTTCTTATGGGAGCTCAAAGACTATAATGCCTTAGATTTTACATGAGATCAAGAGACTGGATCAACTGATTTCAGAGAGATTATGTTTGATAATAAAAGTGAACTTTTAAAGCAGTACAATGTCCAGGCCAAGATATATACACTTGCATGCTTCATTGTTTTAGATATGTACTCATTATTGCAACTGCGTACTCTAATTTCAATGGTTTTGATTGCAATCAGTCATGATCGTTGATGTTTAAGTAGTATTATGTGAGGCAGAGTATTGACATTGTTGTTGGTGTCTTATATGTGTCATTACAATTAAATAGACAAGAAGCTAGCATGTCGATGTTCTGCGCACTCATAAGGAAAATAGAAGACTAAACCCATTAGAAAATCAATTAAATAGACAAGAAGCTTGCATGCTTCATTGTTCACTTTTTGGGGTTTGTGAGGCTTTCCAAGAATGACAGAGGATAACAACTTGAAAAGTTTGTTTGATAGTCAGCTCATTATTTATTTTCTGCATTTTACAGAGGAAGAAGAAGATTCCAAGAAAAGTTACCACCGTTCTTCAGCTCCTCCAACGACTTGGATAAAGTAATAGTTACTTCTAATGATTCAGATAATTTGTTGAGAGGTATCATATCTACAGACGTTTTGGTGAGCATTGTGTCCCTGCTATGCTACATGTAGAACATGTGTCTCAACTTCGGGTGTATTCATTTGCTTTGTTTAAGAATTACAAACTTGACAGATGTGGGAACAACAATCTCCAAATTCATCACAAATTTTGACAAAAAACAGTCTCATTCATCGCATGTGTACGTTGTTTCTCTCGAGGGAACAAAACAATAAGGTGGGTCAAAGAAAAAAAGTTACTAAAGTTACATGTCTTATCGAAAGAATCAGCAGTAGAGTGGAGCTTACGCTTTTAAGAAACGAATGCTAGAACGTATGTCGCTCCTTCCCTCTAATGTGATGCATTCCATAACTACGTATTTCGTTCGAAATGAAGCTCTTTCAGTCTTGGCATAGTGTTGTGGAACATAATGAGTGAATTTATTGGATTCTGTTATTAAAGACTATACTTAGCTCTTACGGTATATCTACGTAGAGGTCAAAGTTTAAACACGACCACGGTTACGGTTAATGCGGTTAATGTTATTTAACCACCGGTTACGGTTAGATTTTTTTTTAACTTTAACCTTAACCGTTTAATATACGGTTAAAACGGTTATATATGGTTAAATACGAGTCCGGTTAATACGGTTACGGTTAGATACGGTTAAAATTACCTGATGACAATAAATGGTTAATATCATGATTTATAATTAAATAATTATAAATTTGATAAACTAGAATAATAAAAAATAAAAAATTTATTAATATTCTTTTTCTAATTTTTTGTTGGTTTGTTTATATTTTTCCTTTGTTTTTCTATGTATTTTTTCTTGTTTTGCTTAAATCTCTTATGGTTATTGATGATTTTTTGTTAAGAACGTGAGAGAAAAATGTAATAAAGAAGAAGATAATAAACTCTTTTATAGAAATAAAACAACAAATAATTGAGCATTTATTGCTTCTTATTTCATGTGCAATATTCAGAAAATCAAACATTGTGAAACAGAGGTAGTATATTTCTTTATAAAACTGTTTTGTTAATATCTTTTTATATTTGTTAGAAAAATATCAATTAGTCTAGCACATTTAAGTTTTAATTAATATTTTTATTTGTTAGATTTGCATTTGCTATTGATAAATTGATTATATATAATTTTCTTTGAATTTTTAATTTTACACAACTAATTATAATTATCAGTATATATAATTTTATTTTTAAAACGGTTACGGTTAAAATTTTACGGTTTAACCTTGCAGTTAACCAACGGTTTTAATACGGTTACGGTTAATTAACGGTTACGGTTAATAATTTTTTAACCATAACTAATATATTTTTACGGTTAACGGTTATGGTTTTTAACCGTCTGACACGGTTACGGTCTGGTTACGGTTTGAAAATAGTACGGTTACGGTTCCATTTTGGTCATGCCTATCAAAGTTTGCGCAAATACGTATCATGTGCATCGTTTTCTTGTGATTAATGTACGTATAGTGGTTCAAAGAAATGCTTTAGAATTTGAGTTAGATAAAGGAAAGCACATTTTAATTTTCTTGGTCAATTGGTTTTAAAAAAAAACCATGTAACTACCGAAACTAATACATATCTCCGTGACTCCGTATGAATCCCCTCTCAGACGGGAGGGTACTAAATCTTTCTGTGGTTTTAAAAAGAATGATACAAGCAAGATAGAGAGAACGTTTAAGGGATAGGGGTAAAAAGATGTGTGAGATGAAGAAAAAAGAGAATTGATAAATTATGGAAGGATTAAGTATAATCCGGTTCTTCACAAAAAAAAAATAGAAAAAAATAATTGGGTTTAATGAAGATAGAAAGAAGTGAAATAAAAGTAATGGAACATTGACGATGGTGTGGCGAAAGAGACGGAGAGAAGACCTAAGGAAACGCTAAAAGCTCATAATCTTCTCACGATGAGAGGTAGCAACTGAAGAAAATAGGAATGATTCATAGAGTTTTCTTGAACATTTTCGTTAGGATTCATAGAGTTCATGTCTATTTCTCAAAGTTTGCATACACAAACTGTGTTCAAACTTATGATTTTGAACTACAAGAACAACCAAATGCTCAAAGATAGACAAATTTTTACTCACTGGATTTGCTTCAACTTTGAATTACTACATAATAAAATCAGTTAATTTACAATTTCCATAGCAAAAAGATATATAAAACACAATTAAAAAAGAAAAGAATCGAACAATATTGTGAAGAAATATAAAAGAAGCAGCAAACAAAGAACATACCAAAATACATAATAATTCGTATACAATAAACTATTTATAAATACAACCCAATTTAGAGAAATAATCCTCCAATATAGTTTCTACAAGTGTAATGTTCACACACGTCATGTTTATGGTTCTACACTTCTCCTCTCCCCTTTCTTAATTACAATAACCAAAATAATTAGCCAATCAAAACATAAAAACTCGCCATGTCATCTCCTCTGTCTACGCGATCGATTCTTCTTCTCGATTTTTTTCACGTAACATAACAATGGGGAAGCCGTTTCTTTGTAGGTTAAGTTATAAATTTTAATAAGACCATAAACCCCTTTTCCTCTCTCTTACATGGTGATGGTACCTTTCTCTTTTTCTTTGAAACAAACCAAATTAGTACATCCACATTATTTTATGGGTCTGGTTATAATAATGGATGAAAATCCAACCGCTAAGAGTAAGAGAAGCTATGTGCGTTCTCTTCTGCAAAGTACAAACCTTTTGGATTCAACTTCTCTTGGTATGTTGTCTCTTTTTTTCATTTTATCTTTCCATACTATTGAAGTCATGAACTCCACAAAACATTTGCCATAACTACGAAATTTATATTTATAATGAAAATATAAAATTATACATTAATATTTTAAAACATTAAGAAAAAAGTAGGTTTTACTTTCTAATAATTTTGAGTCTAATGATATGCATTTTCAAAATATGGATACAATATATATATATATATATATATATATATATATATATATTATTTTTGACATCGATACAATATATATATATGTGTGTGTTGTATATACTCAAACACAAATTATAAAATAAATATAATTAAAATATCTATGAAGAAATCCGGGCGTAGCCCGGGGCAATTCCTATATATATGTGTGTGTTGTATATACTCAAATACAAATTATAAAATAAATATAATTAAAATATCTATGAAGAAACCCGGGCGTAGCCCGGGGCAATCCCTAGTATATATATAATATATTAAAATCAACAATATTATTTAATTATTTTTATTATATTTTTTTTGTCCAAAACTAAACCCAAATCCGAACCGAACCGAATTATCAAAAATAGAACCAGTATAAAATTTAATTCCAAATGAGATCTATTTTCTAAAATCCAAAAAACCCAGTAAAATAAATAACCCAAATCGAACCGAACCAAATAATGGAATGCCCACTCTATCTACTTTTAACCAAATTAAAATTGTTCAATCAGTTTCGTACTTTCTTCTGATTTACTTAAAAGATCGAATTGGTTTGATTTACCAAGTTATTAATAAGTTATTTCTAAGTGGGCCTTTTAAGTCAGTGACCCGACTTTGTAGTAGGGTTGACCAATCTAAACAATCCCAATCCAATCAAATACAATTTAAAAAATCTCAATTAGTTTGGATACGAGTTTCTATAAAAATCTATTTTGATCTAATAATTTTTACTAATTTGGGTTTGGATTATTTGGATTGGTCTTTAGATAACTAAAAATCCAAATAAAATCTAATCTTATATATATATATATATATATATATATATATATATATATATATATATATATTGGAGCTTTTATGCCAGTGTCAATGGTAGCATCATCTACCATTGGTGTCCCCAATTCAAGGAATTCATCAATACTTATATATGTTACTCACACGATCTTGAAAGGTTTTGGAAGATGAGATCTAAGAAACTACTTGAATGTTTTGTTAACTGTTGTTGGTTGAGTTGAGTCTTTGATCTTGTCTTCTGCATAGTTTCTAACTGAGAAAAAGGTTATAATTTCCTCTGACCATAAGTGTGCCAAGAGAGTTTATAACTTTTGTAATTTTTTTCTTTTTCCGGGGACTGTTACTGTTTCGTTCTATGTTTAAGTTTATTGGAATTCTTGAGAGATGGTTTGATTAGACATCGTGACTTGGTCAGCTATTTCTTCTTAATCAGATTATTGGTAATTGATTTGAAAATCATGGAAATTGGCAGTTGATTCCACTCGGAAAGTAACATTATCACATCAATTTGTGTGGTTATATTGTTTCTCTGGACTTAGGATTGTCTCTTTTGAACAGTCAAGAGACAAACTACCTAAGTACTAGAGCCTAGAGGTTCATAACCTTCTGAATATGTTATCTAACTCTTGACTTTCTGAATGCTAGAACATTTCTGCAAAAGGGACAACTACCTAAGTACTCCAAGGCATTTCAGATTCCTATTGAAACATTTCTGCAAAAGGGAAGTACTTTAGCTTGCTTTTGTCTGCTCCAGTTGACCTTGGAATAACCAGAGTAGACCATAAAATGTTTTTTTTTCCGGCAGTATTTAATTTACATGATGGATTAGATTATGCAATAATTATGGATTCAACTATTGGGAATATATTTGCGCTGGCCGGCTACAATTTCTTAGAAGAAATTGTTTGTACATGTGGAGGACATGTAATGTTGAAAACTTAGATTGACTTCTTCTCCTGAAGTTATGAGTAGACCTTGTTTTGCAGCTCCATAGATTGCTTGTTACCGGAGACAAAAATTCTATCCATAAAATTTCAGACTTTTTCTTTCAGTAGCAATGGCTTGCAGACTGCATCTTGTTTTGATCTTCTCATGTGTTCATCTGATTTTCTTGTCAAGTCAACAGGAAACCAGGTTTGTCTACAATGGCTTCGATCGAGCAGATCTTTATATTGATGGGCTCGCAAAGATCCTTCCAGGTGGGCTTTTGCAGTTGACAAATACTACAGAGCGCAAAACGGGTCATGCTTTCTTCAAGCAGCCATTTGATTTTGATCCATCTGAATCACTCTCGTTCTATACACATTTTGTGTGCGCGCTAGTGCCTCCTAAGTTGGGAGCTGATGGTGGCCATGGGATTGCCTTTGTTGTTTCTCCTTCCATGAATCTCTCTCAGGCACTCCCAACTCAGTACTTGGGCGTCTTCTCAACAAATGGGACTTCCTCTTCTCATCTGCTAGCTATTGAGCTCGATACTGTTAGTACGATAGAGATTGATGAGCTAGAAAAGCCTCATGTTGGGATTGATGTGAACAACCCAAAATCTGTTGAATCTGCTCTCCCATCTTACTTTTCCAACGCCTTGGGGAAGAATATAAACATAACTCTCCTGAGTGGGGAGCATATCCAGGTCTGGGTGGATTACGATGGATCGTTGCTAAATGTTTCACTAGCCCCTATAAAAATCCAGAAACCAGATCGGCCTCTTATATCAAGACCATCAATCTTTCAGAATTTTTTCAAGATAAAATGTTTCTTGGGTTCTCTGCATCAACAGGGCAACTGACTAGTAACCAATATATTCTTGGGTGGAGTTTTAGTAGGAGCAAAGAATTATTACAGACGCTGGACTTCTCTAATCTCCCTCAGGCTCCTCTTCCTAAAGATGAATCAGAGAAGGCTCCTCCAACAAATAAACAGGAGAAACTATCTCCACTGCTTATTGGTTTGGTCATCTTATTGGTGGTCCTTGTACTGATGGTTCTCGGTGGGGTTTATTGGTACAGGAGAAACAAGTACGCAGAAGTAAGAGAATCGTGGGAAAAAGAGTACGGTCCACACCGATTCTCCTACAAGTCTCTGTACAAAGCAACAAATGGGTTTGGCAAAGATGGTCTTCTTGGGAAAGGTGGGTTTGTAGAAGTCTACAAAGGAACTCTCCCCTTGAGCAGGCATATAGCTGTGAAAAGACTGTCTTACGATGCCGAGCAAGGAATGAAACAGTTTGTGGCAGAAGTTGTTACTATGGGCAGTTTACAGCATCGGAATCTGGTTCCTCTTCTTGGATATTGCAGGAGAAAAGGTGAGTTACTGCTGGTCTCTGAGTACATGCCTAACGGCATTCTTGACCAGTACTTGTTTCATAACCGAAACCCAACTCTTTCATGGTTGCAAAGGATTTCTATTCTAAAAGACATTTCCTCGGCTCTCAATTACCTGCACACAGGACCCAATCCATCTGTTTTGCACCGGGATATAAAAGCTTCTAATGTCATGTTAGATTTTGAGTACCATGGAAGGTTAGGAGATTTTGGTATGGCCGGGTTTCATGACCCCAGAGGTAGCTTGTCTGCAACAGCCGCTGTGGGAACGATAGGTTACATGGCACCTGAGCTAATAACAATGGGAACTTCTACAAAAACCGATGTGTATGCCTTTGGTGCTTTCCTTCTTGAAGTAACTTGTGGAAGACGACCTGTGGAACCCGAGTTGCCAGTCGAAAAGCTATATCTGGTCAAGTAGGTTTTTGAATGCTGGAAACATGCTTCTTTACTTGAGACCAGAGATCCAAAATTGGGAAGAGAATTCTCACCCGAAGAAGTCGAGATGGTTCTGAAACTTGGATTGCTCTGCACAAATGTTGTGCCAGAATCAAGGCCTGCCATGGGACAAGTGGTGCAATACCTAAGCATGGACCTACCCGTGCCGGATATCTCTCCGTATACTCCAGGTATTGGAGCTTTTATGCCAGTGTCAATGGTAGCATCATCTACCAATTCAAGGAATTCATCAATACCTATGTATGTTACTCACACGATCTTGGAAGGGCATGGAAGATGAGAGATCTAAGAAACTGTGAATGCTCTTTATCTAATGTTTTGAGCTACTTAAATGTTTTAACTTGAAAGAATTAACTCTTGTTGGTTGAGTTGAGTCTTTGATCTTGTCTTCTGCATAGTTTCTAAGTGAGTTTATAACATGTATTATGTCTTCTGCATAGTTTTTGTACAAGAGATAAACCAGGACAATTCGTTTTATGTTTTGAACCCCATATTAAAAGAATCATATCTTTTTAGCCCATTATTCTCAATTGAGAGCATTATTACGCAATTCTCTGCCATCAATCAGTCAACTTTGTGTGTTAGTAACGATGAATTTGGTTCTTGTGCAACTGTTGATTCAAACATGACAAAGATCGAATTGGTTTGATTTACCAAGTTATTAATAAGTTATTTCTAAGTGGGCCTTTTAAGTCAGTGACCCGACTTTGTAGTAGGGTTGACCAATCTAAACAATCCCAATCCAATCAAATACAATTTAAAAAATCTCAATTAGTTTGGATACGAGTTTCTATAAAAATCTATTTTGATCTAATAATTTTTACTAATTTGGGTTTGATTATTTGGATTGGTCTTTAGATAACTAAAAATCCAAATAAAATCTAATCTTATATATATATATATATATATATATATATATATATATATATTGGAGCTTTTATGCCAGTGTCAATGGTAGCATCATCTACCATTGGTGTCCCCAATTCAAGGAATTCATCAATACTTATATATGTTACTCACACGATCTTGAAAGGTTTTGGAAGATGAGATCTAAGAAACTACTTGAATGTTTTGTTAACTGTTGTTGGTTGAGTTGAGTCTTTGATCTTGTCTTCTGCATAGTTTCTAACTGAGAAAAAGGTTATAATTTCCTCTGACCATAAGTGTGCCAAGAGAGTTTATAACTTTTGTAATTTTTTTCTTTTTCCGGGGACTGTTACTGTTTCGTTCTATGTTTAAGTTTATTGGAATTCTTGAGAGATGGTTTTATTAGACATCGTGACTTGGTCAGCTATTTCTTCTTAATCAGATTATTGGTAATTGATTTGAAAATCATGGAAATTGGCAGTTGATTCCACTCGGAAAGTAACATTATCACATCAATTTGTGTGGTTATATTGTTTCTCTGGACTTAGAATTGTCTCTTTTGAACAGTCAAGAGACAAACTACCTAAGTACTAGAGCCTAGAGGTTCATAACCTTCTGAATATGTTATCTAACTCTTGACTTTCTGAATGCTAGAACATTTCTGCAAAAGGGACAACTACCTAAGTACTCCAAGGCATTTCAGATTCCTATTGAAACATTTCTGCAAAAGGGAAATACTTTAGCTTGCTTTTGTCTGCTCCAGTTGACCTTGGAATAACCAGAGTAGACCATAAAATGTTTTTTTTTTCCGGCAGTATTTAATTTACATGATGGATTAGATTATGCAATAATTATGGATTCAACTATTGGGAATATATTTGCGCTGGCCGGCTACAATTTCTTAGAAGAAATTGTTTGTACATGTGGAGGACATGTAATGTTGAAAACTTAGATTGACTTCTTCTCCTGAAGTTATGAGTAGACCTTGTTTTGCAGCTCCAGAGATTGCTTGTTACCGGAGACAAAAATTCTATCCATAAAATTTCAAACTTTTTCTTTCAGTAGCAATGGCTTGCAGACTGCATCTTGTTTTGATCTTCTCATGTGTTCATCTGATTTTCTTGTCAAGTCAACAGGAAACCAGGTTTGTCTACAATGGCTTCGATCGAGCAGATCTTTATATTGATGGGCTCGCCAAGATCCTTCCAGGTGGGCTTTTGCAGTTGACAAATACTACAGAGCGCAAAACGGGTCATGCTTTCTTCAAGCAGCCATTTGATTTTGATCCATCTGAATCACTCTCGTTCTATACACATTTTGTGTGCGCGCTAGTGCCTCCTAAGTTGGGAGCTGATGGTGGCCATGGGATTGCCTTTGTTGTTTCTCCTTCCATGAATCTCTCTCAGGCACTCCCAACTCAGTACTTGGGCGTCTTCTCAACAAATGGGACTTCCTCTTCTCATCTGCTAGCTATTGAGCTCGATACTGTTAGTACGATAGAGATTGATGAGCTAGAAAAGCCTCATGTTGGGATTGATGTGAACAACCCAAAATCTGTTGAATCTGCTCTCCCATCTTACTTTTCCAACGCCTTGGGGAAGAATATAAACATAACTCTCCTGAGTGGGGAGCATATCCAGGTCTGGGTGGATTACGATGGATCGTTGCTAAATGTTTCACTAGCCCCTATAAAAATCCAGAAACCAGATCGGCCTCTTATATCAAGATCCATCAATCTTTCAGAATTTTTTCAAGATAAAATGTTTCTTGGGTTCTCTGCATCAACAGGGCAACTGACTAGTAACCAGTATATTCTTGGGTGGAGTTTTAGTAGGAGCAAAGAATTATTACAGACGCTGGACTTCTCTAATCTCCCTCAGGCTCCTCTTCCTAAAGATGAATCAGAGAAGGCTCCTCCAACAAATAAACAGGAGAAACTATCTCCACTGCTTATTGGTTTGGTCATCTTATTGGTGGTCCTTGTACTGATGGTTCTCGGTGGGGTTTATTGGTACAGGAGAAACAAGTACGCAGAAGTAAGAGAATCGTGGGAAAAAGAGTACGGTCCACACCGATTCTCCTACAAGTCTCTGTACAAAGCAACAAATGGGTTTGGCAAAGATGGTCTTCTTGGGAAAGGTGGGTTTGTAGAAGTCTACAAAGGAACTCTCCCCTTGAGCAGGCATATAGCTGTGAAAAGACTGTCTTACGATGCCGAGCAAGGAATGAAACAGTTTGTGGCAGAAGTTGTTACTATGGGCAGTTTACAGCATCGGAATCTGGTTCCTCTTCTTGGATATTGCAGGAGAAAAGGTGAGTTACTGCTGGTCTCTGAGTACATGCCTAACGGCATTCTTGACCAGTACTTGTTTCATAACCGAAACCCAACTCTTTCATGGTTGCAAAGGATTTCTATTCTAAAAGACATTTCCTCGGCTCTCAATTACCTGCACACAGGACCCAATCCATCTGTTTTGCACCGGGATATAAAAGCTTCTAATGTCATGTTAGATTTTGAGTACCATGGAAGGTTAGGAGATTTTGGTATGGCCGGGTTTCATGACCCCAGAGGTAGCTTGTCTGCAACAGCCGCTGTGGGAACGATAGGTTACATGGCACCTGAGCTAATAACAATGGGAACTTCTACAAAAACCGATGTGTATGCCTTTGGTGCTTTCCTTCTTGAAGTAACTTGTGGAAGACGACCTGTGGAACCCGAGTTGCCAGTCGAAAAGCTATATCTGGTCAAGTAGGTTTTTGAATGCTGGAAACATGCTTCTTTACTTGAGACCAGAGATCCAAAATTGGGAAGAGAATTCTCACCCGAAGAAGTCGAGATGGTTCTGAAACTTGGATTGCTCTGCACAAATGTTGTGCCAGAATCAAGGCCTGCCATGGGACAAGTGGTGCAATACCTAAGCATGGACCTACCCGTGCCGGATATCTCTCCGTATACTCCAGGTATTGGAGCTTTTATGCCAGTGTCAATGGTAGCATCATCTACCAATTCAAGGAATTCATCAATACCTATGTATGTTACTCACACGATCTTGGAAGGGCATGGAAGATGAGAGATCTAAGAAACTGTGAATGCTCTTTATCTAATGTTTTGAGCTACTTAAATGTTTTAACTTGAAAGAATTAACTCTTGTTGGTTGAGTTGAGTCTTTGATCTTGTCTTCTGCATAGTTTCTAAGTGAGTTTATAACATGTATTATGTCTTCTGCATAGTTTTTGTACAAGAGATAAACCAGGACAATTCGTTTTATGTTTTGAACCCCATATTAAAAGAATCATATCTTTTTAGCCCATTATTCTCAATTGAGAGCATTATTACGCAATTCTCTGCCATCAATCAGTCAACTTTGTGTGTTAGTAACGATGAATTTGGTTCTTGTGCAACTGTTGATTCAAACATGACAAAAAAACTTGAATTAGACAACATAAAGAAAGACATATTATTACGTTACAAATTTTGTTAAAACACAAATAAAAAATAAAGCCTACTTTATATACTTTCCAATCGATGTTGAACATCTTTGACGTTGTCCAGGCAAAACCCTTCGAGAATCTCTTCAATTATTAATTGGTTTCGTTTGCAAGAATTCTCTTCCAGTGATTAACAACGGAGTTGGACTCAGACCGGATTTTAGGGTTACCGTTCTTGGCGAGGAACTGAAGAGCGCGAAAGGCATCAGTTTTGGTGATAAGCCGAGGAGTTAGAGGCAAGCTTCGCATAATCTTGAGAACTTGGACGCATCGTATGGCTTCAGGAGAGGCGACGTAAAACCCTTTGTCTCTTGCAACATGAGCGGCTCTTGTAGCTATGCTAATCAGTTCTTCAAGCTCTTTCCTTTTTACCATTCTTCTTTTTCTGCTTCTTCTCTTCACATCTTTCGTAATTTGTGGTGGAAAATCATCGGAAAAAGCCATCGTTCCTAAGGAAAAAACAACACAGAGAAGAACTAGAGAGAGAGAAAGAGAAAGAGGCAATGATCGAGGAGTGTTGCGAGAGAGAAGAGACCACTACTTGACTATATGGTTTAGATGGGATTGGGTTTCGGAAAAAGGAAATAACGAGAAAAAGGATTAACATTTTATTTTATTTTTGGTTTGGGATAAAGGAAATAACGAGAAAAGGATTAAAAAATAATACGTCCGTTGGTTTTCTTAATTGTTCGAGATCATCGGTCACAAATTTTCCTTTTTTCTGTTCTGCTCAACAAATACATGTAGCTTGGGGGGGCAAGTCTAAAAGCCCATTAAACTAACAATCCTGACCCAATTATCACATAGCGAGGAAGATAGTTTTGTGAAATCGGGGATGCGATATGCGTTTGTGATTGCGATTGTGTTTGCAATAGCAATGCGTAAGGAGAACTATTATTTTTATGTATATAGGCAGTGACGGATCTAGAAAATATAATCAGTGGTGACAAAAATATAACATAATAAAAATGAAAAATAATTAAAAATGTTATACGAAATTCGAAATAAAATTCAACAAATGTGATGACAATGAAAAAACTTCTACAAAAGTACCCTACGCTCATTCATCATCTAAAACCTTTTTATCACTTTTTTATTTGTAACAGATTCAAACAATTCTTTTTCAACAAAGCAAACTAGACAATCACTTAGAAAATGATCTCCAATTCAGTTGCGTGCAGCTGTCTTCACTAGTTTCATTGCAGAAAAACATCTTTCAACACTTGCGGTGGCAACCAGTAAAGTTAAAACTAATTTCAGAAGCCTGTAAAGCAAAGGGGTTTTTGTGTATGATGGTGAAAACTCGAAAGCATCTTTCACAACAATATAAAATAGAGAAACATATTTTGCGAAAACAAAAACATTACTAACAAGTAACAATAATTGGAAGATAGTCGAAGACTCAAAGTGGCATATCAAAATTAAGAAGAAAAAAAATTATACCTTTCTGTCTCCAAGCAAGCACGAGGAAGAAAGAAAGAGAAAGAAAAATTGGAAAAAAAATTAGGGTTTTTAATTTGTAAAGATTGGTTAATAATTAATTGATTAGAGTTTTAAAATTTTGATTATTTTATAACAAAATAGGCTTTTTCATAAAATAGAAAAAATGTTAGATGGGCTTTTGGGCTTCAAATAGAAGAAAAAAAGTTACGTGGTGGCAAAAAAAAAAAAATTTAGTGTTGGCATAATTTTTTTTTTAAAACAAGTACTAATAAAAAAAAATTGAGTGGTGGCATTTGCCCCCACCTTATAAACAGTAGATCCGTCCCTGTATATAGGTGGTGATTCATGGCTTCTACTTATGGATCCTCGGATCGGGTATTTCAGGTTTTGGGTATTTTGGGTTTAGGAATTTAGGTACCGATCGGGTATTTTAAAATTTTGGACCGAGTTCGGTTCGGTTTCGGATTGGATCGGATATTTTTTTTAAGATCCGAATTTTTTCGGATACGTTCGAAATTGGATCCGAAAGTATCCAAAAATACCCACAATACCCGAAAAAACCCGAAGAACCCGAAATCTGAGACAAACACACAAAAACATGAATATTCATTTCAATAAAACCAATAGACTTTCAAACCAAAAGTATCTAAAATACTCTAAAAATTCAGAAAAACAAAATAGATGTATTCAATATATCCATAATATCGAAAATATATCTAAAATACTCGAAATACCCCAAAAAAAATAATTAATATATTCGGGTTTATAGTTGTAATTTTGGGTATTTGGGTTATATCAAGTCTAAATATAATTAATATATTTGGATATATAATCACACTTTGGATATTTCGTGTACCCATTCGGTTCTCGATTCAGTACTGGTTCGAGTTCGGTTCTTAGGATATAGGAATTTAGGATCCGATCGGATATTTTAAAAATTCGGTTCGGGTTCGGTTCAGGTATTTTCGGTTCGATACCGGTTCGGATTTTCGGATCCGGATTTTTTGCACAGCCCTACTTCTACTGTACGAAAGAATATTTACAGAAAAAGTAATTATTGTTCATTGCTTTATGCAATTTTTATCCAAGTCTCTGAATTAATTATTTATTTCTATACACTATTAAAAATGTATATAACAACGGTAAAATCCACTAACGGCTATATATTAATTGGAGAATATGGAAATTATCTGATCATTTAATGAACAGAATCCACAAAAAAGGAAATCAAACGAGATTATACAACAACAAAAGTATATATATATTATACGCAAGCAACCCTAAACCTTCTTCACGCTAATCACAAGTCTCTTGTTCCCAAAACCTTGAAGCGTGTATTAAACAATGGATTCTTCTTCTTCTTCGACAAAGAAGATCAAAACCAATTTGTCTGTGAGAAACCAAACCAGTTTCAAGAGATCAAAACCAAACAATAACATTCAGGCTGCAAAAAAGAAGACGGATTTTTCTCTGAGAGAGCAGACACTTCTCAAAAAAGCCTACGAGCTTTCTACTTTATGCGAGATCCAAGTCTGCGTAATCTATTACGGTCGTGACGGAGAACTCATCAAGACATGGCCCGAGGATCAATCCAAAGTCAGAGACATGGCCGAGAGGTTTAGCAAATTAAGCCGCAAAGAAAAAAACAAGAAAAGCACAAACCTTTCTCAATTCCTAAACAAGAAGATCAACGACGAGAAGAAGAGATCTCTCGATGACAACAAATTCTCACAGAAAGTCTTGGAGATGGAAGATTCTTTGGAAAATCATTTACAGATATTACAAGACAGGCTTCGTCGGCTTCTTTACCCACAGGATCAGTCCGAGCCAGACCAGAGCCGCCTTGAACAAAATCACAACTTTATGGGTTCTTCGTCTGGCTTCACAACAGGCTTCACAGCCGATGATCAGAGTCGTGTGGCTTCAACAGGCTTCACAACAGATCCATTGATGAATTTATCAAACGATCAGATTCGTGTGGCTTCAACAGGCTTCACAACTTATTCATCTCCGTCGCTAATCAACGATCATCTCAAGAGTACCGAGCAAGACCTGAGCCGTGCTGTTTATAACTCCGGCGGCTTCGCAACAGATTCGTTGAATCATCATCAGAGCAAGTTCTCCATTTTTCTGTATAACCATGACAACGCTACTTTTACTCCATTGGCCGACTCTGTTTCAAGCGTTGACCAAGCGTTGACTCCGATTAACAACTTGGGCCTCCGATTCTTGTGTTGAGGTGAACAAATATTGTCATCCATTATGAACTGTTTTATTGTTATTGTTTTTAGTTGATAAATATTATCTTTTGGATACATTTAAAATGAATAATAATTTGGGTATATTTTAAAATGCATTTTTTCATTTTTTTTAATTGGTACGTTATAAATGTAGGACCGCAAAAAACCGGATCTAAGAAATGCGATTTTAAAGATAAATAAACGATTATAAAGATAAATGAAACGAACATAAACGATACGATAGTAATGAAATCGTATTAAAACGAGACATTTGAAATCGATTAAGAAAAATGAACCATGATGCGAGATTTAATCTCTTTCCTTAACTCAATAAATCGTCTGTATTGTGTAACGGTATGAAACGATTTTTGAATCTCATGATACAACGCGTTTGAGACCGTCTCGAAACAACTGAGAATGAAATCTACGAACTATTAGAACTATGATATACTCTCGAGACTTACTTTAAAAGAAGAGAAGACGTGAGAGAGAGAGAGTTGGATTTTACAAGAACTTTTTCAATGTAAAGAGTTGAGAATGAATGAGAGTAAAGGCTTGTATATATAGTAGATAAGAGGCATTTTAATTCCCAAAAGTTTCCAATGCACCCTTCTCTTTAAACACGTAGTGATGGAGTTCAAGAACCACATCGTAGAACATCGAACCGAACCAGAATTGCAAACCAAAAATATATGACGTAACGTATGTCATGTTTTACTTATTTCTATATCAGTAATTGCTTTTGTCATTTTTTTCAAGTACCGATAAGAAGAGAATTGGTCCTCCTTATGTTTAGGAAACCACTTCTCCCACTTATCCTTAATCCCTTGTTGTAAGGAGCTACGATTCCACTTTGCTTCTTGTATCTCTATTTAATCAATGGAGAACCAAAAAATAGGCAATCTCAATTGCCAACAAAAGTGTTCTTGTCTTTATTGTTCTAATTCTATAACTGGGACCATCAATTGGTATTCAGAGCATTCACCTATTTCCATTCCAATTTTTTTTTCCCTTTTCAAAATTCCACCAAAAAAATCAAAACGTAAACGGAGTTACGAGGTTTCTTGGGTCTTACGGGTTACTACCGTAAGTTTGTCAAAGACTACATGCTTATTGCACGACCTCTCACCAACCTGTTGAAGAAAGGCAAGTTCTTATGGGATACGATAGCAGAGCTTGCTTTCACGACCCTCAAGACAGCTATGACCACTACGCCAACCCTTGCATTACCGGATTTCTCCACTCCATTTTTCATACAGACCGACGCTTCCGGTGACGGTATTGGGGGCAATTTTGTCATAGCATTGCGTTCATGAGCAGAACCTTGGGAGTCACCAAACAAACCTAGTTTACATACGCTCGTGAAATGCTAGCAATTGTCGTTGCTGTCTGCACCTGGCGCCTTTATCTCCTCGGACGCCGCTTCACAATCCAGACTGATCAACGCAGCTTGCGATTTATACTCGAGCAACACATCATGACACCAGAACATCAGAAATGGATGGCAAAACTTGTCGGCTGCGACTATGAGATTACGTACAAGCCAGGAACAGAAAACACAGCAGCTGATGCGCTATCTCGTCGGGCTGACAGTCCCTGTCTCGCAGCCATCTTCACTCCCAACGCGTCTTTTTGGACTGAGTTGCGTCGTTTGGCTTCGTTGGATCCACTTCTCCAGAAAATCGGCAAAATCGCAGACGCATCACCGGGACAGTCGTGTGCGTGGCGTAATGGGCTGGTATGTTTTAATAATCGGGTAGTCTTCCCTCCTGATTCGTCACTGGTGCAAGATTTACTGCATGAGTATCACGACTCCCCACTTGGCGGACACTCAGGCGCCTTACGACCATTTAAACGACTTGCCCAAATGTTCTATTGGCCGGGAATGCATAAGTCAGTGCGTGCATATGTTGCTGCGTGCGATACATGTCAACGAACCAAGTATGATAGTCTCTCTCCAGCGGGACTCCTTCAACCGCTTACAATTCCTTCTCAAAAATGGGAAGACATCTCGATGGATTTCATCGATGGAATTCCTTGCTCCGACAATCACACCTCCATTATGGTTATTGTTGATCGACTATCCAAATCTGCCCACATGGTTCCTCTGTCACGCCCGTACACGGATCGATATGTTGCTGCAAAATTTGTCGCCAACGTTGTTAAACTCCACGGCATTCCAAAATCCATTGTAAGTGATCGCGCTCCAGTTTTTGTCAGTGGTTTTTGGCGTGATCTTTGGCGTTTATCAGGGACGAAACTGCGAATGTCTTCCGCTTACCACTGATATGCTCAAATTAATAACCTAAAAGTACTAAGCAGTAGTTGCAGTAAAGTAGGGGTCGAACACAAGGACTCACAGAAACGCACAATAGATTATATAGATGAGAATCAAGCTAAGCAATTCAGATGAAACAAAAAGCAATAAACAGTAAACGAGTTGTAAATCAATGGGAGAAATATAGATTCATGGTATTTCTCAGGGAATCAATGAATGCAAATAAACTAACTAACAAGATTCAGATTTAGTGCGGTTCTTGAACTCAAATCATTAAAGTATAATTAACCAACTCCATTGCTTGGGTCGGTCATGAACAATTTAGCCCTTATATAGTACGGCGTAGACGCTTGTGGACGGTACACGGTTAGATAGAGGGAGATGTATTTTCGTCATTTACAGGTTAAAAAAAATAAAAATTAATTGATAAGTTTGTAAGGAAAGTTGAATTAAGTGATAACCTCTGCAAATATGTCTAAAAAATTTACCATTAACATAAGATCTACACAGAGAACGAGAACTCTCGTATTCATCAACAGCAATGGCTAGTGGATTTCTTCTCATCTGGTATATTTTTAAATTATATGTTTTCTTTCTAAGCATCATAAGAAATTATTTAAGTAGCTCAAGTATGAGGAAAATCCGGTGAAAGATTGTGGGTACTGAATCCAAGACACATGTAAATGATTAATTTAATAAAAAAATTACTGTTTGTTAGTACGATTCTAGCACTTTCCTTTGTTTCTTTGGACTGAGTTTTGGATTAGTTCTGTTAAACTAATATCTGAATTTCAACATTTGAAAACAATGTTAAGAAGTTATGTTGATTGATTTGTATAATAGTATCAAGCTGTCACAATAATGAGTGCATATGATGCTAGTGTACACTGTGTACTTCTTATAATCATATTTACTCTGCACAGAGCTCTCTGTTTCCATCAGCAGCAATGTCTAGTGGATTGCTTCTGTTCGGGACATTCTGGTTGATCTCCTCTTTTCATCTTGTATCTTTGTCAACTTCATCAGAAGATACCAGTTTTGTCTTCCACGGCTTTGGCCAAGCGAATCTTTCTCTTGATGGGTCTGCTACATTGCTTCCCAATGGATTGTTGCAGCTCGCCAAAGATTCGCAGCATCAAATGGGTCATGCTTTCATCAAGAAGCCAATTGGGTTCGGCTCCTCTAAACCACTCTCATTCTCAACACATTTCGTGTGTGCTCTGGTGCCTAAGCCTGGATTCGAAGGTGGCCACGGCATTACCTTTGTGATATCTCTGTCTGTGGATTTCTCGCGGGCGCAACCAACTCGGTACTTGGGGATTTTCAACGCCTCAACAAATGGATCTGCCTCTTCTCACATGTTCGCTGTTGAGCTCGACACTGTTAAAAACTCGGATTTCCGTGAGACGAACAATAATCACGTCGGGATCGATGTGAACAATCCCATTTCAGCGGAATCAGCAATGGCTTCTTACTTTTCCAAAACAGAGAAGAAGAATGTGAGCATTAACCTCTCCAGTGGAGATCCTATACAGGTCTGGATTGATTATGAAGGAGCTGTACTCGATGTTTCTTTGGCTCCTCTTGAAGCCGAGAAGCCAAGTCGGCCTCTTTTGTCACGATCCATCAACCTCTCAGGAGTGTTTCCGAATAGAAGATTGTTTGTTGGGTTCTCTGCAGCAACAGGGACAACAATCAGTTACCATTACCTTCTTGGATGGAGTTTCAGCACAAGCAGTGACTTATTGCAGCTACTTGACATATCAAAACTTCCTCGAGTTCCTCGGCCTAGAGTTGAGCATAAGAAACCATATGCTCTGGTTATCGCTCCGGTCGCTGCACTTTCTATCATAGTAATAGCTGTTCTTGCGGGAGTTTATTACCATAGGAAGAAGAAGTATGCGGAAGTAAGTGAACCATGGGAAAAGGAATTTGGTACACACCGCTTCTCGTACAAATCCTTATACAGAGCAACAAAAGGGTACCATAAGGATGGATTTCTCGGAAGAGGAGATTTTGGAGTAGTGTACAGAGGAGATCTCCCTCTGTGCAAACCTATAGCTGTGAAGAGAGTGTCCCATGATGGTGAGGAAGGTATGAAGCAATTTGTGGCTGAAGTCTGAAACACAGGAATCTCGTTCCACTTCTTGGGTATTGCAGGAGAAAAGGCGAGCTTTTACTGGTCTCCGAGTACATGCCCAACGGTAGTCTTGACCAGCACTTTTTTGATGACCGAAGTCCGGTTCTTTCTTGGTCCCAAAGACTTGTGATTCTCAAGGGTATAGCATCGGCTCTCTTTTATCTCCATATGGGAGCTGAACAAGTTGTTCTGCACCGAGATATCAAAGCTTCCAACGTTATGTTAGACGCTGAGTTAAACGGTAGGTTAGGAGATTTTGGTATGGCCAGGTTTCATGATCATGGAGGCAACGCGGCCACAACAGCCGCGGTTGGAACTGTAGGGTACATGGCACCCGAGTTAATAACGATGGGAGATTCCACTGTAACCGATGTTTATGCCTTTGGTGTTTTCATGCTCGAAGTAGCCTGTGGGAGGAAACCTGTGGAACCCGGGATGCAAGTTGAGAAACGATATGTGATCAAATGGGTTTGTGAATGCTGGAAGAAAGATTCTTTGCTTGATGCTAAAGATCCGAGATTTGGAGGAGAATTCTTACCCGAGGAAGTCGAGTTGGTTATGAAACTCGGGTTGCTATGTACAAACATCGTGCCAGAATCAAGACCAACAATGGAACAAGTGTTTCTTTACTTAAATGGGAACCTACCATTGCCGGATTTCTCGCCATATACACTTGGGATCGGCTCATTTACTCCCGTAGTGGTCGATGCAGCTTCCCTTACAGTCTCGTGCACTTCGAGAAACTGGTCAGCTCCTACGGTCTCTTCTTCATCAGCCAACAATTCAAAGGATCATGAACTCCCATTGGAATTTAAGAGATCTCTTAACGTAGTCGCATAATCTGAAGACATCGAGTCTCGTCTCTCTAGGACAAACAGTGGCAGGTAATAAAGTTTTGAGTATCCATTTACACGGGTCACACATGTTAATCTTCAAGACATAAATGCTGAGTGATCTCATTTGATGAAACAGTGTATTCTCTAGAACAATCATCTAACTTCGGAATGGTTCAGGTCTTTTCTTCCTTGTATTTGAGAGTGTGTTTACGTTAATCTTAAACAACATCTTCTTTTAGGGGCAGGCAAAATTTCTGAACCCCAACCGAATTATAAAATAAGCCGAATAGAATAATTTTGTTTTTAATGCTGAATTACCTAATCCTGAATTGAATCCAAATTGTATGAAACTGATAGCATTAACCGAATTAATTGAAATAACTGAAATTCAAAAAATAATTAATCTCTTTTATATAAAAGGGATTCATTTGGAGGCATCTGAGGAGTGCCACATGGGCAAAAATATTCAGAAAAATAATCAACCAATCACAGCATTTAAAAGTCACATATAAGCCAATGATAATCGACAATCACTTTGCCAAGTCTATCTATTGCATCTCTTCCAAAATAAACTTTCACTTAACTTCTAACTATTGATTTTGTACATTAAATATCCATAAATGGCGATGAGGTTCGTGCTTTCCTCCATACACGAAATATATTCTCAACCCCCTTCAGATCGGCCATTCGCATCCCTTTCTCTTTGCGAAAAGCTTATATAAACCGGTGCGAGAGAGATAAAACCTCCAGATCCTCCCATTGCCAGCCGTTATGGCTCCTGCCTCATCTCCTTGCTCCACGTCGGCGTCAAGTCATACAGAAGCATAGCCACTGATTTGCCATCACACTTAATCTCTCAAAACTGGCTACCTCAAGTTCCGGCGGTGTAAAAAAGTTGAGTAGATCAAGAATGCATTAATGTGTTTATATCAATCTTTCCTCTCAATCTTTTGTTGAATCTGATGCCGGTTTCAAATTTTTGGGTGTCTTCGTTCAGGATATCAGAAGGCAACAACCTAGATACGAGAGTTAATAGTAGTATTAAGCTACATATGAGAACTTAAACCTAAATTTCTCCATCGCTTTCAAGTTTCAGGTCATGAAGAGTGAAAGCAACTGGCAAGGCACAAATATGCAGATGGTGAATACAAGACCAGGTTCATATAATTTGTGTTTTATGGTCATGTCAGCTTTGAAAACATGATCCGCTACAATGTTGAGAATGAAAATATATTTGTATATAGCTTAATACAAATTATTCAAGTATTTAGAGCATTCCCGCCGATTTGTATGGCGATTCCTTGGCATTGCACCATATCTGTCATCAACTTATTTGTATCCTGTTTCATTTCATTGGAAAATAATAATAAAAGCCAGATTTATATGAGAATTCACAGTAACTTCTCTTAAGGATTCATTACCTTGATGAAGTCAATATGAGTTACAAGTGACTCTTACCTTGAAACACAAGATCAAGGGAGAAATCAAGAATTAGTGTTACGAGTCACTTATGACAATGGTGGACTCATAGCCGTTGAAGGTTAATTGAAAAGATATGCTCTCTTTCGTTAGTCTTTTTCCTTCTTAGTTTTGAACATCATGTGATTCTTAATCTTAATGGATCTCTATTTCACAAAATAAAAGTGATTCACATTGCCTAAAATCAATGAGAGATCTGCTAAATCTTTTTTGGCCAAAAAGATTTACACCAAAATTCATGCATGTCTACGGATTTGATTTCAGATTGGTGTTATCTTTCATCTTCACAGACTGTGTGAAAAAATTAGGAGCAGACTATTCAGATGGTTGTGATAATTACAAGTTATTTCTGCTTTATTATTGAGCTAGCATGATTCATGAGCTACCTTTGATTACCTGGACTAGACTTCCAATTATGCGATTCAATCTGACGAAGAAGTCCTAGAACATAAAATGTAGAATCCATGTATCCTATATACCAGTTTCGAAAGAAGATCTCATGTATGCTCACCCATAAAATCATTGCTAGGCGAAATGAACTCTAGAGATATTTATTTGGAGGTAATATTAATATGAGTATGTTAATACACCAACTTCAAAACTGACTCAAACATAAGAGGAAGTTTATTCACTCTGAAGGATTCGCTTTTTGTTTTCGTTCCCATTTCGATCTATCTATATATAGTTCCATAAGTGATTGATTCTTTAAGTATAAGCTAGATAAACTTATTAAGCTCGGGCTTTCTATTTAAATAAAACAGTTAAAATTGGCAGACATTTTTTTATTTTACTTATATCAACATTGAAAAGAGAAATGTTTACTATAACTAGAGATTGAAAATCATGTGTAAACCTGATATGTTTAAATCCCTATTTTATACGTCAGCTAAGTGTCTATATAGTTTTTTGTGTGTGAATTTTCTTCTTTTTGTGAGCAAAGTATAGTTTATTTGTTTTGTTTTTTTAGTAATTATATCAATTCAGTTTTCTATGAAACTACATTCACAAGATTTATACCAAACAAAATAAGCCGCAATTCACAATCACTAATTCATAGATCAGAAAACTAACTCATTTTCTCGGCTGAATACAACGTACTGCCAACTAGCAATTTATGAAAGATGAAAATAAATAACACAAAAGTCTATCTAATTAGCCAACAAATCAAATAGACCATGTAAGAAAAATGAACCAAACAAAATTTAATTGATTACTTTTTAATATAAGTAACATGGCTATTGGCTTACCTTTCCCAAACTATGTAAATAACCAAATTACAACTCAGTCATATTATTTAACATATTTAATAAAATAGAGGCCATAACAAATAACATTAAACAAATAGTCATGTATGCATAAATGATCAATCGATAAGTAATATTAAGATATAAAAATTAATAAGCTTACATTAACACACACAAAAAAAACGGAGACTACAATCCCATGTATTTATAACATATTAAGAAAAATACAGCAACTACTTCTTCACACATTATTCATTAGAGAGCATCCACGTGAGCAAAAATAATCAGCCAATTAGACTTTAGAAAAATGACACACCACTTAAACCTATCGAAATGATGTAATCTCTCGCCTCCCACCTCTAAACAGCTTGACGATTTTTTTTGAATTTAGCCAGCTTGACGATTTATTTTTTACGGTTTTAAATTAAACTAGATCCCTATATATAACTTATCCTCTTTGTTTCACCCAATACCCAACGCAAATTTATATCCTCAATCGTTTCACATTTAGCTTTGTTCTTCTTTAGATCTAAACTGGCATGTCACCGATCAAACTAATCGATTTCTTTGTGGCATGTCAGTCGTTGTCGAAGGCGCCGTCACAAAATTCACCCACACTTGGATATTTTCCGTAGGTTTTCTCCGATTTCAATTTAGGAGGTAAGTGAATGCTTCACAATTCTTTTGTTTGTCTGCATCGGCTGAGTTCTTTTCTTTGTTTATGTTGAAGCATTTTTTTCGCATCGTTTAAATAATCAGATGATGTCTTCACTTAGAAGTCAAAACTCTTTTCGTTGATGATGTATAATTTTTTTAAAAAACATAAGAAGATGACGAAGTATAAACGACTTGTAGAGCTAGCAGTGCTGCCTTCACCAGTGCTACCCATGGTACTATGTTTCTTACTATGGATCTTCATTTCAACAAGGCACGCCTAAGAAAAAATCATCCATGACATTCTCTGCTCAAAGTGAAGAATGAAAACAGAAAACATAAATGATACAAACAAGAAAAGTTAGACTTCCTGTGATAGAAGTTTTCTCTCTAAGGAGAGAGATGTTAGCGAAAGTCGTGACTTGCCACAGAGAAAGCATCATGATGATAGAGACATTGGTCGTGACCATGAAAGGGAGCATCATAAGGATGGAGAACACTCTAGAGATCATGATAGAGAGAGGGAGAAGGAGAGAGTTCATCATAGAGAAGAGAGAGAAAGATACGGGGATCATCATAGACACAAGAATGAACCCCGAGCATGATATCAAATGGAACATAAGTTGATCATCCAGAGCACCTAGCAAATCATGGTTGTCTCAAGAGGATTATCAATTAACCATCGCTCAAGATCAAAGGAAACTGATTATGGAAAAAGACGGCACTTACCTCTGAGTAGTTATCACGGGAAACAAAAGTAAGCAGTTAAATTTTTGGTGTTCAGCATTTTCAGCCGTATCTTTTGTTATGCCATTTTTTTCATATTTCATGTTTTCAGACGGCACTTTCATGTTTTTCACTGACATGTTCCAAATTATCTGGTTTTGGCTTGTGTTCACTGAATTGAGAAGAAAAATTTACTGACCAAGGTTTCTATTATCTTATTTAACTCAGTAGACTTATGCAAATCTCTGAGCCCTCATAGAATATAGGATGAACACCTCAGCATGTCAGATTCTTACCACGAAAGGAGTCTTTCATGGTGAAACCTCTTCATGCACATCTCTTATACATGGAGAAAGGGAAAGAAACTCAGCAGAAGTTTTCTTATTTAAGTTACTTAAAATTTTTTTGCTTTCTTATGTTGATTTCTGAAAGAAAATGAAAAAACGGTAGTCTCTTGTGTCTAATTCCAATTTCCCACTAAACCAAACACACTAGATGATAAACATCTCAAAAGCAGAGAAATTCATTTCGGACTAGATAAATCAATGGTATAAAAACCATAACTGCAAGAGACAATAGATCGTTCATTATATTTTAAAGATGAATAGTATCACTATCATTTACCCAAAAAAAAACTACATGATCTCTAACTTTTGTAATACAAACTACAATGCCAACACTAAAGCCTATCAAAAAGAAAAAAGCATTACAATGATGTCTCTAACTTTTGTTTCTATTGATTCTTAGAAGTGTTTAAGAGCGGCGGAGATGGTGGACTCATTGAAGACATAATGTAAGAGTAAATATTGTATTATAGAGTCATCAACATGTTTTTACGCTTGCTATGATCTTGATCGCTCACATGATAATTTTTTTTTGGTTTTAACTATCTGACTCCACTTTAACATCAACAATGGAAAATACAAATTTTGAATTCATAGCTGCCCTCACTTTAGCCGTGCAGATCCGTACTAGAGGGAAAGATCAACGTACGTCTATATAAGATCTTCCCATGAAATGATCATTGGTGTTGATGATTGAAATGATTTGCAATACTAAAGTAAACTTCACAAAACATTTGCCATAACTAAAAATTCTATATTAATAATAAAATCTAAAAAATACATTAATAATTTAAAACCTTAAAAATAATAAGTTTTACTTTCTAATAATTTTGAGTTCGTCTAATGATATGCATTTTAAAAATATGAACATACTATATATGTGTTTTGTATATACTCAAAATACAAATTATAACCTAAAACTAATTAAAAAAAAATCTATGAAAAAACTCGGGCGTAGCCCGGGGCAATCCCTAGTCTCCTTTATATAAAAAGGATTCATTTGGAGGCTTCTCAGGTATGCCACATACGCAAAAATATTCAGAAAATTATTCTTCCAATAGTATTTGTACACATGTTATCCTAAGACACGTCATACTTAAGATATTGCGACTTGCCCTTTCAGTTTCATAAACCCAGTCGTCAACAATTATGGTTCTAAGCTTTTCCTCTTAATTATAACAGCAAAATTAATTAGCTCCATACATCCTCTTCTCATGACGACTTTGTTTCCCACATTTATCTTCATAACGTCTCAACAAAGATTCATAAAAAAAATCATGCCGTTTCCAACTTCTTCATTGAATCAAGGTAAGGATTACAATCCTGTTCGAGGACTTGCTTCAGATTTGGAGTTACAAAAACGAAAAGGTAATCGAACAAACATGATGGTCAATGATCTGATTTGTGTTTTGATAAAGCAATTGGTCTTCTTCGTGTGACTTCACCACTTCCTCATCTCCCACAAAATGGCTCTCTCACTACTTTCAATCTTCATCTTTCTTCAAAACACAAAACACAAATCAGATCATTGACCATCAAATTGTCATATCAAAATTTAGCCACATGGTATACGTAACAACACGGTATGATTTTATGTCTTAATGAGATAAAACAGAAGCTCTTCAACAAAACGTGTCGTTTCAGTATCCGACTTTCATTGGTTTTTTATCCGACTGCCAATATATGTTAAATCAATCAAGAGCCAAGTTTGTATAATAACTATTCAGTTGTTATATGTTGTGTGAATCTGATTTACTTTGAATTGAAAAGGTAGAGAAATATGGCACCAAGCCAAGTTATATGGACAAACATGGCACCAATTATAAGAAGCCCCACAAATAGCATTTTTGTAGATCATTATAAAATCTAAATTCATAACTTCTCTTGCAGAACTTCGACGGTGGCACCACATCCCTGGAAGCTACAATGGTACTTCCCCCTTTCTCTATCTCTCAATCTCCGTTTCTGAATGTCTCTCCGGTTAAAGTGTTCCCTATTTATGAGCTTGGTTTTAAAGTTTCAGTGTCGAGTATGGGTTATGTCTTTCGAATCTGAAATCTATTTTTCTAGATATTGAGTGAATTTTCGGATTTTTGGTTTTGGATTTTTATTCTGGATTGGTTCATTCTTTGTCACATTTGAGTCTTAGATCGTGAACCATGTTTTTGTAGTATTTTGAGGTTGAATTTTGCTTCCAATGTTGATTCTGAGATCAATTCGTTGTGTTTGCAAGGTATTGATCTGATCGTTGGGGGTTAAATCAGGAAGACCAAAAGGTACGTCATGGTACAATGGTACGTCCGATGATGTCCGATGATGTCTACCTCAAACTTACCGTCAAAGTCAAAATTATAACAACGATCTGTGTCCTTTACTTTTTTTTCCTTCCATCAAAGAGGTTTTTATGTGGGTGAATCATACTGAATATGAGATTTAGAATTTTGTTTTGAAATTTTGCAACTTTACCAGTCTGTGGTAAGGAGAACACATAAGAAATTCAATGTAGTGAAATTGAAGAGGCTTTTCATGAGCAAAGTCAGCAAAGCTCCACTTTCTCTATCTAGGCTCGTAGAATTCATGACGGGCAAGGTTCCATTTTGTTGAAACCGTTCGCTCTCTTTACCTTTTATGTTCAAATTAGTCCTTGGATATGTTCCATTTCTTTAGAATCAGTTTTTCAATCTGTGAAACTAAAGTGGTTACTGCATATCCGAACTTAGAGCATCTCCAATGTATTCCCTCATTTTTATCTCCAAAATGGAGTTGGATTTCTCTCTAATGTATTCCTCGATTTTTTACTCCAAAAATAATATTCTTAGTATATTCTTCATTTTTTATTTTATTATTAATTGTTAAAAATACACTTTATCTATAAAATTTACAAATTAACTCATTATTTTTTTTTCCAAACCTTTTACAAATTATGATATTATTTGAATTTAACCATTACAATATCATAAAAAAATAACAAAACAAAGCACATTTTTTTGCTAAAATCCTTTCAACCATTGTTGCTTCATGAATTAGTTCAAACTCAATTTTATTATAATATTTTTTAGATGATTCATGGTAAATATTTTACAAGTTTACAACTACCAATTCACATATACATTAGTTTTATGTATACATTATAATATATATGGTTACAACTATCCTAACGTTTCTTTAGCAAAACAAAATAATATATATTATATCCCAACGTTTCAGAGTCGAAATAGTTTAGGTGGTGATTAATTTACGTCGTCCATTTTTGAACGATAAGCATCTGTTTAGACTCGTAATATTTGTTAAAATGAAAGGTACAGTTTTTTAAAAAATGATAAAATATGAATTACTAAGTTATAAATAAAAAAGTTCAACTCCATTTTGGAGTTGAAAATGGACTTACTCCATATTTGGAGTAAAATATGGCATTCTCCCATTTTGCAGTTAAAAATGGAGTGGGGTTGAAGATGATTTTACTGCAAAATAGCATTTGGAGTAGAAAATGGGGTAGGGTTGGAGATGCCTGATATATCATGGTTTTTACCCTGTTTAGGCCATGATATAAGTCCTTTTATAGAGTCTTTTCTTGTGTTTTGGAGTCTTTTAGAGTCTTTCACAGGTTATAGCACGTCTGGAGCTTAATTTGAATTATTGGAGCTTTTCTGGAGCATTCTGGAGCGAGACTGAAGTCTGATGACTAAGAGCCCGATCTGAGCACCGAGCATCGATCGATACCCCCTGGTATCGATCGACACTCATCGAGATTTCATGGGCCGCGACTAATTATGAAGCCTTGGAGAATTGCAAAAGCACCCAGAAGACTTTGATAATTACAAGAAGGCCCCAAATCGTGATTTAGGTTATAAATAGGATTTTACAGCCATTGTTTAGGCTATGCTTTATTTTGCTTTAGTTTAAGAGAGATTTTGGTGAGAGACAAGTCTGGTTTCCCTTCGTCCGAGATCAGATCTCAAGAACCTTTTGTTACTCTTATTTTCTATTGATGATTTATTCAGATATATTGATTGTTTCATTCTCTATGTCTGAGTAGATCCCCCTTAGGTTTAGGGTTTTCTCATAAAGGATTTCTTTGAATGCTAGGTTGATTTATTATTAGGATTCACCATCTAAATTAGTTCTTCGCCTTAGGTTGTTCTCAAAGCTAATTCTAGGTTGACGAATCTGGAACTTAGATCTTAGGATAATTAATTAGGCACGAGAGTGCGATTAATTACCTGATAGAACCTTAGGTGAGCAAATTGATTATTCGCAAAGAGATTTGGTTTAATTGATTTGTGAACATATCAAACCTGATTTTAAAGCTGATTTAGACTTTAGGATTCGCAAAGAGATTTGGAATTTCTAGGATTTAGATTTAGATAGTTTTCGCAACGAGAGTTGGTTAATTATATTTTAGTGATTTGAGTTCTAGAACAGTGCTTAATCTGAATCATGTTAATGAGTTTACCTGCATTCATTGATTTCATGAGAAAAACCCTGGGCCTATATTTCCCAATTGAATTACATCTCATTTAATATTCTGCATTGTTTTTAATTACATCTGTTTCACTTAGCGTAATTCATCATCTAGAATCTACTGTGTGTTTCTGTGAGTTCTTGTGTTCGACCCCTGATTTACTGCAGCAACTGCTTTAGTACTTTTTAGGGTATTAAATTGAGCATATCAATTTTGGCGCCGTTGCCGGGGACTCAATTCGCCGTTAGATTTTAGCTAGGAAATTCGTCTAAATCGCCCGAGTATCGATCGATACCCGTCGTAAATTTCAGTTACTTACGCTCTTTACTTGTGATTTCAGGTGCATGCATAATCTTGAAACCAGAAGCAAAAAGAGCACTCCGCTAGTTGATCTATCACTGGAACAGCTAGCACAAGTGGAACGCACAAACAGGAAAGCAAAGAAGTCAGCTAAGATGAACAACAATCAAGTTGGGTTGGTTCGTGATGCTGCTGGAGCTTACAGGGACCAACAGGGTCGGTTGTGCAATGAGCAAGGACAACGTCTGGATGGAGAGGGGATTGTCATTCCACCTGCTCCTGTTGTCGCTGAGAATGCCGCTAGGGACGCAAGGGATGCTGTGGTTAATCGTGGTAGAACGATTGGTGAACACAACAGGCCAGAGCAATTTTTCGCCAATCGCTCTGCGATTCGTCCCCCTGCGTATGAGCGGAATGACTTTGAGCTGAAGCCTGCTTACTACACTCTAGTAGGACAGCATCTCTTCCATGGTTTGCCTCATGAGCATCCAATGGATCATGTAGAGAAATTCGAGGACTTGGTCACTAGCATCAAGAGCAATGGAGTGTCCTACGATTATCTCTTCTGCAAGCTCTTCCCCTACTCTCTAGGTGGAGAGGCTACTTACTGGCTGAGGCAGCTACCTCCTGGATCACTGACTAATTGGGAAGACACCAAGAGAGCCTTCCTAATTAACTTCTATGATGATGGACGATCTGAAGATCTGAGGAATAAGATCTCCACTTTTTCTCAAGGACCTACTGAGGCGTTCAAGGCTGCTTGGACAAGATTCAGATCGTACCAAAGAGACTGTCCACACCATGGATACTCTGATGTGCAGCTGCTAGGTATCTTCTTAAGAGGAGTAGATTGGAGGTATCAGATGGCTCTGGACTCTTCAAGCAATGGGAACTTCAACACCAACTATCCTGAGGACGCCTATGTGTTGATTGAGAATTTTGCATCTAGCAGCAGCACAAAGAGTGCAGATTTCGAGCGCAAGAAGCTGGCTGGTAATCAAGATGGATCGCAGATCGCTGAGTTTAAGGCTCAACTAGATTCTATGCACAGTCTTCTGCTGGGAAAGACAACAAAAGCTGTCCATTTTGCTGAGGATGTTGAGGTTTTCAATGAGAATGAAGCAGAAGACGTGAACTACATTGGTGGTTCTGGCTTTCAGGGACAGAGGAACCAGTTCAACAACAATCGGGGCTTCAACAACAACTTCCAGCAAGGAGGATTCAACCAGAAACCTGCCCAGATCAGTGGTTACACCAGGAACTACGGAAGTCCTTCTTACGAGCCTGTGACTGCTAAGACATCAGAGAACAAGATTGAAGCCATGCTTGAAACACTCGTTCAAGGACAGCAGCAGATTACAGTGACCTTCAATGGTAAGATGGACGCCATGTACAAAGATCTGAGTGGAAGGATCGATTCTCTGGGTATTGGTCAGAAGAAGCTGGAAACTCAGGTAGCTCAGACTTCAGAGAGTTCAAGAAGACAAGAAGGTTTTCTACCAGGAAAAGGAGAGAACCCAAGGGCACACATCAATGCCATTACCTTGAGAAGTGGTAAGGAGGTCAAATCAGGGGCAAAAGTGGATCAGCCTACTGTAAATTTCGAGATGTCTGACGATGAAGACACTGAAATCGCTAAGGCATCGATCGACACTCCTCAGCATCGATCGACACCGATCGCGATTCTCAGACGGGAAGACTCAAATTCCCGTGTATCGATCGATACCCCCCTGTATCGATCGATACCGAACCTGAAGACGATGCAGAAGTTGAGGTTGTGAAGGAGAAGCCTAAAGCAGCACCAGAGAGGGTCTACATCCCGAGGGTACCCTATCCCAGAGCTCTTGGGAAGACTAAGAAGGAAGTAGAGGATGCTAAATGCAAGGAAATTTTGGACAAGCTGGTTGTTGAACTTCCCTTCATCGATGCTATCAAGACCTCTGTAGCTTTCAAGAGGTATGTCAAGAAGATGGTGTCCAGCAATGTGACCCTTGAAGAAGGCTGTCTGATGATCACTCATGAGTGCAGTGCAATCCTAAGCAACAGGATCCCAACGAAACTTCCAGATCCAGGGAGCTTTGTCTTGGATTGCACAATCGCTACTGACAGGTTTGAGCGTTCTCTCTGTGACCTTGGCTCAAGTGTCAACCTCATGCCATACTCGGTTGCTAAGAGGATGGGAATGACAGACTTCACTGCTACTAGAATCTCGCTGATTCTCGCTGATCGTTCAATTAGACTTCCAGAAGGATTGCTCGAGGATGTTCCGATTGTGATTGGGAACTGCTTAATCCCAACTGATTTCATTGTCTTGGAGTATGATTCGGAACCCAGAGATCCTCTCATCTTGGGAAGGCCATTCCTAGCAACAGCTGGTGCTCTGATTGATTGCAGGAATGGGAAGATATCTCTTAACATTGGTGAGTTGGTCATGAATTTTAACATGGAGAAGATGATGAAGAGACCAACCATCGATGGGCGGACTTTCTTCGTTGATACCTTCTGTGATATTGCTGAGGAGTACTTCTTAGAGATGCATCCTGAGGACCCATTGGAGAGAGCATTGGCCTGTTCGGCTGAGTCAGAGGTTAAGCCACACGATGCTGCTGCTGAATACGGAAGGATACTCGATTCAGCACGACCAGTATCGATCGATACTCTGATGGTATCGATCGATACCCTACGGCCAGAAAGAAGTTTGGCCGAAAGAACTATGCAAGCTGCTGGGCTTGGAGATTGGAGCGAGGAGAACGCTCCTAAAGTGGAACTCAAACCACTTCCTGCGAATCTAAGGTATGGTTTTCTTGGTCCTAATTCCACGTACCCTGTAATCCTTAATTCTTCTTTGAACAACGCAGAGGTCACTTTACTGCTAAGCAAGCTGCGCAAGTATCGCAAAGCTCTTGGCTATTCTCTTGATGACATTTCAGGTATTTCACCGAACCTGTGCATGCATAGGATTCATCTTGAGGACGAGTCAAAGGCTTCAGTTGAGCATCAAAGGAGGCTGAATCCAAACCTGAAGGAGGTGGTTAAGAAAGAGGTCATGAAACTCTTGGATGCAGGAGTTATCTATGCCATCTCAGATAGCTCTTGGGTCAGTCCAGTGCACGTTGTTCCTAAGAAAGGAGGGATAACTGTGGTGAAGAACAACATGGATGAGATGATTCCCACAAGGACTATCACTGGACATCGAATGTGCATTGATTACAGGAAGTTGAACGCGGCCACACGGAAAGATCACTTCCCATTGCCATTCATTGACCAGATGTTGGAGAGGTTGGCCAGTCATCCCTACTACTGCTTCCTTGATGGATATTCAGGTTTCTTCCAGATTCCTATCCATCCAGATGACCAAGGGTATACCACTTTCACGTGTCCCTATGGCACGTTCGCATACAGGAGAATGCCATTTGGATTGTGCAACGCTCCAGCCACTTTTCAGAGGTGCATGATGTCTATCTTCACAGACATGATCGAGGACTTCATGGAGGTGTTCATGGATGATTTTTCAGTATATGGGTCATCATTCAAGATCTGTTTGGCTAATCTGTGCAAGGTGCTACAGAGGTGTGAAGAGAAACACTTGGTCCTTAACTGGGAAAAGTGTCATTTTATGGTTCAGGATGGCATTGTACTTGGGCACAAAGTCTCTGAAGCTGGAATCGAAGTTGACAAAGCCAAGATTCAGGTCATGACAAGTCTCCAACCACCTACTTCTGTGAAGGATATTCGGAGCTTTCCTTGGTCATGCTGTGTTTTACAGGAGGTTCATCAAGGATTTCTCCAAGATAGCACGTCCACTCACTGCTCTGCTGTGCAAAGAGATCAAATTTGATTTCACAACTGATTGTCTTGCAGCCTTTGAGGAGATCAAAAAGGCTTTAGTGAGTGCTCCTGTTGTGCAACCTCCTGATTGGACTCTGCCTTTCGAGATCATGTGTGATGCCAGTGACTTTGCTGTGGGGTCAGTTCTGGGTCAGAGGAAAGACAGGAAGCTGCACGTCATCTACTATGCCAGCAGGACTTTGGATGATGCTCAGAGGAATTACAGCACCACAGAGAAGGAGCTACTTGCTGTTGTTTTCTCCTTTGAGAAATTCCGATCTTACTTGATTGGGAGCAAGGTGGTTGTTCATACTGATCATGCTGCTCTCAAGTATCTGATGAATAACAAGGATCTCAAGCCTCGTCTCTGTCGTTGGGTTCTTTTGCTACAAGGGTTTGACATTGAGGTTAAGGACAAGAAAGGCATAGAGAATGGAGTTGCTGACCATCTCTCGCGGATGCGGATCGATGAGGACGTCCCCATTGATGATCAACTACCTGAGGAAGCCATCTACTTCATTGAAACTGGGTTTCAGATGAATCTGGCCGAGAATCAGCAATTTCCACGAGTTGCAGGTTTCGGTATCGATCGATACCATGATGGTATCGGTCGATACCCTGACGATTCAGAAGCTGTTTTCATCATCGATCATTCAGTCGCTTCTAACCACCATCTCGTCGCTGCAGCAGATTCTGATACTCCATGGTACGCTGATATTGCAAATTATCTCGCTGCAGATGCAAAGCCAAACCACCTCAAGAAGTATGACAAGAAGAAGTTCATGCGCGACATAAGGAGATTCTTTTGGGATGAACCTTACTTGTACAAGCATTGTTCTGATGGCATATACAGGAGATGCATTGCTGAGTCAGAGGTTTCAGATGTTTTGTTTCATTGCCATGGATCAGACTATGCTGGACACTTTGCCACCTTCAAGACAGTATCCAAGGCTCTTCAAGCAGGCTTCTGGTGGCCTACCATGTTCAAGGATGCTCACACTTTCGTCTCACAGTGCGACGCTTGTCAGAGGAGAGGGAAGATCAGTAAGAGACATGAGATGCCACAAAATTTCATCCTTGAGGTTGAAGTTTTTGATTGCTGGGGCATTGACTTTATGGGTCCTTTCCCATCTTCACACAGAAGAAAACTACATCCTGGTTGCTGTGGACTATGTGTCCAAATGGGTGGAAGCGATAGCTAGTGAGAAGAATGACTCTGCGGTGGTTCTTAAGCTGTTTAAGACCATCATTTTCCCTCGCTTTGGAGTACCTCGAATTGTGATAAGTGATGGTGGCTCTCACTTTATCAACAAGGTGTTCGAGAGGTTGTTGAAGAAGTATGGTGTAAAACCATCGTGTGGCTACTCCATATCACCCTCAGACAAGTGGGCAAGTTGAAGTCTCCAACAGGCAGATCAAGGAGATCTTGGAGAAGACAGTGAATGCTTCTAGGAATGATTGGTCTACAAAGCTGGATGATGCACTTTGGGCATACATGACTGCCTTCAAGACACCGCTGGGTACTACACCTTTCCAAATGCTGTATGGAAAGCATGCCACCTTCCAGTGGAGATTGAGCACAAGGCTGCATGTGCAACAAAGATGCTGAACTTCGACATCAAGCCTGCTGCTGAGAGGAGGTTGATTCAGCTGAACGAGCTGGATGAGATCAGGCACCATGCTTATGAGAACTCGAGGCTGTACAAGGAGAGAACCAAAGCTTATCATGATAAGAAGATCATCTCCAGACACTTCGAGCCGAACGACCAGTGGTACTTCTGTATAACTCTCGTTTGCAATTGTTTCCTGGTAAACTGCGTTCACGTTGGTCAGGTCCCTTCACAATCAAAGAGGTCAGACCACATGGTGCTGTAGTGCTGATAAATCGCAAAGGCGAGGAATTCACTGTCAATGGACAAAGAGTGAAACACTATTGGGCGCAAGCCGAGATTCCAACAGGGCAGATAATGCCTCTGGATGATGCACCAACAGCCTAAATGGCGTTACAGTCAAGCTATTGACGTTAAACGAGCGCTTGGTGGGAGGCAACCCACTGGTGAGTCTGTCCTTGAGTCGTTTTTCCTTTTGATTTTTCATTTGTTTTGAGTCTGTGTCAGGATGAACAAGGAGCAACTCGAAATCGCCTAAGTATCGATCGATACCCCATTGGTATCGATCGACACCAATCGCGGATGAAAGTTCACCAAGTCGATCTAAGCGTGGTATCGATCGATACCATGCTGTGTGTCGATCGACACTCGCTATTCCAGGAAGGTAATTTCTTGTTTCTCTTCATTCTATCCTTTTCTTTTGTTTCTTTTACCTACTCTAGGCTAGATAACACTGGGGACAGTGTTGTTCAAGTCTGGGGGAGGAGGTGTCTGCTGACATAAAGTTTTTGTTTTTCTTAGAGTCAGTCGTTTTATAGAGTCAAAACTGTTTTATTGAGTCAAAATTTGTTGGAGATTATGATCTTGTGCTTGAACCTATTGATGTGATTTTGTTTTTGAGTGCACAGTGTTACAGGATCAGTTCTAGATCGACTAATGAAAAATCCAAAGACTGACCAGTTGACTAGAAAACATTCATGTCTCCAGCAGAGTTCTTCTGAAACCTGAGCCAAATTTTTGCACTTCATCAATATGGTTAGTGTTTTTAGAGCTTGATTCATCATTCATATCTGATAAAGGAACCCATATGTTTAGTGTTATGGTATCTCTCTCCCCTGAAATAAGTTGATAGATAAAGAGCATAAAATATTGAAATGATTTTCTTCTGAGTAGAGGGTTAGGAAAATTTCCAGCGATCCCATTATTCTACTTAAGAGGGAATGATCACACAAAGGATTGGAAGCGAGGCTAGGATTTTCCTATGATGCCATTATTCGCCTACATCCTTTGATACATAGAGAGGGAAGAACCGGGGATTTGGTGGCAAACACCATCAATACTCGCGTCTCCTACCTTGATATGTATATGCTAAGCTGAAAAAAAAAAAAATAATAATAAAGGATATAATAAGAAATAAGTCTGGAGGAGAGAAATTGATACAAAAGAAGTGTGAAAAGGGTGGTCCTTTGTCAAGATATGACTGGTAAAGAGTCTAGAAGGTTCTTAAATATTAGCTGCAGAGATGAAACTGGCGATGAGGGCTTTACTTGAACAATGCTGTGGGATTTTGTGTGGAGTCTGGAAAAGCTGCGAATGTCTACGGAGAAGTACATGGTGGTTAGATCAAAAGCTGATCAGGTAACATTTGGGTGCTTGGAAAGAAGGTCATTTCGATGGTTCAGGAACAGGTGAGTCTCTACGTTTTCAAACCTCTTTTCTGATTTAGTCTTCTATTTGCTTGAGGACAAGCAAAAGGCTAAGTCTGGGGGAGTTGATATATCATGGTTTTTACCTGTTTAGGCCATGATATAAGTCCTTTTATAGAGTCTTTTCTTGTGTTTTGGAGTCTTTTAGAGTCTTTCACAGGTTATAGCACGTCTGGAGCTTAATTTGAATTATTGGAGCTTTTCTGGAGCATTCTGGAGCGAGACTGAAGTCTGATGACTAAGAGCCCGATCTGAGCACCGAGCATCGATCGATACCCCCTGGTATCGATCGACACTCATCGAGATTTCATGGGCCGCGACTAATTATGAAGCCTTGGAGAATTGCAAAAGCACCCAGAAGACTTTGATAATTACAAGAAGGCCCCAAATCGTGATTTAGGTTATAAATAGGATTTTACAGCCATTGTTTAGGCTATGCTTTATTTTGCTTTAGTTTAAGAGAGATTTTGGTGAGAGACAAGTCTGGTTTCCCTTCGTCGAGATCAGATCTCAAGAACCTTTTGTTACTCTTATTTTCTATTGATGTTTTTATTCAGATATATTGATTGTTTCATTCTCTATGTCTGAGTAGATCCCCCTTAGGTTTAGGGTTTCTCATAAAGGATTTCTTTGAATGCTAGGTTGATTTATTATTAGGATTCACCATCTAAATTAGTTCTTCGCCTTAGGTTGTTCTCAAAGCTAATTCTAGGTTGACGAATCTGGAACTTAGATCTTAGGATTATTAATTAGGCACGAGAGTGCGATTAATTACCTGATAGAACCTTAGGTGAGCAAATTGATTATTCGCAAAGAGATTTGGTTTAATTGATTTGTGAACATATCAAACCTGATTTTAAAGCTGATTTAGACTTTAGGATTCGCAAAGAGATTTGGAATTTCTAGGATTTAGATTTAGATAGTTTTCGCAACGAGAGTTGGTTAATTATATTTTAGTGATTTGAGTTCTAGAACAGTGCTTAATCTGAATCATGTTAATGAGTTTACCTGCATTCATTGATTTCATGAGAAAAACCCTGGGGCTATATTTCCCAATTGAATTACATCTCATTTAATATTCTGCATTGTTTTTAATTACATCTGTTTCACTTAGCGTAATTCATCATCTAGAATCTACTGTGTGTTTCTGTGAGTTCTTGTGTTCGACCCCTGATTTACTGCAGCAACTGTTTTAGTACTTTTTAGGGTATTAATTGAGCATATCAATGCCCTTAGTCTGCAACATTGAGGTGTCCGATGTTTGACTGGAGTTCTCTTATCTAGACTATCTTTTTGTCTATGCTATAAGTTTTGAACGAAACTTTTTGATGTTTTGATACTATAGGAAGACAAGATATACAATACTTGAGAGTTGAACACTCTTCTAGATATTTTAATGCTAATAATGTCTATATTTTTTATTGTTGTTAAAAGTAATAATGTCAATACTATAATGAAGATATTGTTAAAGACATGTGAAGGCTCCATGTTTTGATGAGGTGGTGTAATTTGAAGATGAGATGCTTTCGATGGTGGATAGCATACGTTTGGTTTTTGTGTGTTAGTTGTTGGTTATTGTAAGCATATTAACTCCGTTTTAAAAATCTGTTAACAAAATTTCAATAAATATTGTCTCCATCAATATATGTATAAATATAATATAGATAAAAGAGAATTTATCATTAAAAAAAATAGTACTTCAAACATATACTAAGTACAACTATTATTTTGAAATCTTAAGTCTTCAACAAACATCATTATACCACTCCCTAAATATCAAAGCTAAGAGAAATATGGTTTAAACCGCTATTCCTCTCTTCGATACCATCTTCAATATTGATGAATCTGTTAAAAAAATTGAGAGTTGATGTGTGAAAAATTCAGAGTTTAAATGGTTTTTCTTCTCTTTGATAGTGAAACTCATCTTAATATTTAAAATCGTATTTTTATCGTAAGCCGTGAAAATATAAATTTTTTATATAATTTGGTTAAAAAGGCAAAAAATTGAGAGTTTACATGTGAAAAATTATTGCCACAGTCATTCTTATTTCCTTATAAAAATTACTTTTTTATCTGATTAGTTTTATGTTCTATATAGGAATTGAAAATGAAATTAAAAAATAACAATGATGTGGCTTATTGTCACCAAAAAGTGGCTCTCGATTATTTTACGATGTTACCTTACATGAAATTTCTCAGGTAATAAGTTATTTTTGTAACATGTTTTCTTTTTAAGTTTATTTCTAATTAGGTAAATAAATGTTTGGGTTTAGGATTTCAAATATAGGGTTTAGCTTTACTAAAGTGACAATTCACAAATTAAGCGTTCAAATTAGTAGGAATTTCTTAAGTACTACCATATTCATTGTTAGTTTTGTAAATTACTCTATACTTTATTCTATTGATCTTTTTCTTAAAAAAATAATGTTATAGGTGATATTATTATACCATATTATGAAACATTTTTAAAATATATTATAACAACATAACCCGCACGGGACAACCTAGTCTCCTTTATATAAAAGGGACTCAACTTTGGCTTCTAAAGCCATCCACTTCCTTTTTTTGGTACGATTTTGCTAATAGGTGTGGTTGCCCTTATTTTACAAGGTGTTAGAGGACTAAAACCCTTCAATGTTTACGACTGTAAGTTCTAAAATGCCCATTATGTAACTGGTCCATTTTTCCTCTACTCACTCCGTTGGCTGGTATCTGATCGATTGCATCTTTGTTTCTTATGGGAGCTCAAAGACTATAATGCCTTAGATTTTACATGAGATCAAGAGACTGGATCAACTGATTTCAGAGAGATTATGTTTGATAATAAAAAGTGAACTTTTTAAGCAGTACAATGTCCAGGCCAAGATATATACACTTGCATGCTTCATTGTTTTAGATATGTACTCATTATTGCAACTGCGTACTCTAATTTCAATGGTTTTGATTGCAATCAGTCATGATCGGTGATGTTTAAGTAGTATTATGTGAGGCAGAGTATTGACATTGTTGTTGGTGCCTTATATGTGTCATTACAATTAAATAGACAAGAAGCTAGCATGTCGATGTTCTGCGCACTCATAAGGAAAATAGAAGACTAAACCCATTAGAAAATCAATTAAATAGACAAGAAGCTTGCATACTTCATTGTTCACTTTTTGGGGTTTTTGTGGAGCTTTCAAGGATGACAGAGGATAAAAAACTTGAAAGTTTGTTTGATAGTCAGCTCATTATTTATTTTCTGCATTTTACAGAGGAAGAAGAAGATTCCAAGAAAAAGTTACCACGTTCTTCAGCTCCTCAACGACTTGGATAAAGTAATAGTTACTTCTAATGATTCAGATAATTTGTTGAGAGGTATCATATCTACAGACGTTTTGGTGAGCATTGTGTCCCTGCTATGCTACATGTAGAACATGTGTCTCAACTTCGGGTGTATTCATTTGCTTTGTTTAAGAATTAAAAACTTGACAGATGTGGGAACAACAATCTCCAAATTCATCACAAATTTTGACAAAAAA